>JADRCD010193919.1:0-24110 GCA_019843815.1 Montemys delectorum
GTTTAGACATTTGTATCAAGAAAATGGAATAATTCAATGTAAAAACATTGGTCGGTGAACATCTGCATTTGAGAACTCATTGCCAACCATTACCTTTGGCCCTATGGACACTAACATATATGTTATTTCTCTAAAAGCACCAGAGAAACCATGCAATTAAAATGCAAACTAGTAAATACTATAGGAACCTGAGTGTGGTCAGCACTTTGGTGTTCACCCTCTTAACAATAATACCAATTTGCAAATGCAAGTATAAATTACAAGTGTGTGTGTGTGTGTGTGTGTGTGTGTGTGTTTCTGTGTGTGTTTCTCTCTCAAAGTAGCCAAACTGGTGGTTGTAGCACCCCACCAAGCACTGGGATAATGCTCCCCATACCCCTGCATTTTGTTCTTCATTGCCCATGACTGCCATAGGTTAGTTCAGTTCTGCACCACAGATTGCACAAGGTGTCATGTTGCTGGACTCATGTAAAGGATACATACTACATACACTGGACACTTAGGTGTAGGTTCTCTGTGGATGTCATTTTCCCTCCTCATGGAGTTGTAGAGGTGGTGATTCTGTCTTCTCATCTCTAGTACAGTGTCCATGTCTGCTGCGCTGCCTTGCATCTATGCCTCATGGTGGAGTGTTCACACCCACAGCCTCCTTGTCCTAGGCATCATCTTATAGCCACTATACTGGTCAGACGGCATGGAGCCTGTGATTTGCACTGCAAGCTTGAAAGGATGAAAGATGGCATCAAAACCTCTTTCCCTACTAGCACCCCTAGATTTGTAAGATGATTCCTTGCCCTCAACCACAGAGAGGACCTTCCTTAATTCCTGTTGTGGCTATTTGTCCCTATCATACAAGAAAGTGTCATCCTGGGGAAGCATTTACTGTGAACTTGTGGTTCCCTTCCTCAAGTCTTCCGGTTTGGAGTTCTGAACTGGAAATGTGCTTCCATGATGTTGTGTTACCTTCTCCTTTGTTGTTTATCAGCAAGTATGAGTATGTCTTATAGAGGTTGGGCGGAATCATGCAGGCATCTATATTGTATGGATGGGTTAAGGACAAAAATACACACATGCACATCATTCTGGTGTTTTTGCATTACCTAGTCATATAGCCTATTAGCTTTTCCTTGAGCTCTTTATGCAGCCAGTTCCTTGTTATCTAATATTCTATTGAAGTATCTAGTCTCCCCAGGAGTCTTTCCCTCCCTGCCTTTCTAAAATAGTCCTCTGCTATAAGTTACCTCCTCACATTATTTCCTTTTGCATCATACGGTGGTTTAAAATCGATGCTATAATCTATTCAACCACACTGTCTGACCTCCACTAGAACGAAAACTGCCCGAGGACAGGAAGGTTTTATTTGTTTGTTTGTTTGTTTGTTTGTTTGCTGATGTTACATCCCCTCTAACACTGTACCTGCCACACAGTACGTGTGGAAGTGGGTACTTCGGAGGGAGAGGGGACAAAGGAAAGGCTTTGAAAATGGGGAGGACATTCTCCTGCTTCCGTCTGATGTAACCAGTTGTTTTTCCACTTTCCTACCTAAGCCAAAGACAGGAAGGAGAGAATAAATTAGGTGTGGAGAGGAGTGTAAGCGGTAGTGGAGTAGGCTAAGGGTGCGGAAGTGTGACCTGAATCCTTAACAATAATGCTATGAATTTTTCCATTAAACCCAATGGAGCAAAACTGAATTGAATTATACATTTCTAAAATGTTGGCTTTCAGAATAGGCCAACTAAATACACAGTTTTATGGTAGAGTCAACTTTTTAAGCGTGCTCTATATTGTCTCTATTGCACTATTTCAAGCATATTTCAATCTGTATTTATTATTTTTATTTTATGTGTATGCATGTTTTGCTGGGATGTTTATTTGAGTACCATGTGAGTGCCTGGGACCCACAGAGGCCAAAGAGGGCATCAGATCCCCTGTGGCCAGGTGGGTATGAGCCACTATGTGGGTACTAGACATTGAACCAGGGTCCTCTGAAAGAGCAGGCAGTATTCTAAACCTGTAGGCCATCTCTCCAGTCCTATATGCAGGATTTACTCCACACCTTCCTTCTAAATGATCTTTAAAATATCCCATGTATTCCTGACCAGATGTAATTTTTATATAAGCCTTCAGTATTTGCAGTTTTTGAATAAATTTAAAATGCCTGTTCTGAGCACATCAAATGAAAAATCTCCATTAAGTAAGCCATAGCACTTTATTTGCCCACAAGATGCTCTCTGAGATGCATGAACTGCAAACCTTTTTTTGTTTTCTTTAAAAAGAATGGCAACATTGTTTCAGTATTCAATAACTCACTTATAATTACTCAAAAGGAAAAATATCAAAGAATACCCCTTTTCTGAATACATTGTTTTACAAAATTTCTTTATCCATTTTCACCTGGTAATTCTGATTTCTTTCTTTTGTTTTTTTTTCTTTCCTTTCTATTCCTTCCTTCCTTATTTTTTTATTTTTATTTGTTTATTTTTTTTTTTGAGACAGGGCCTCATTCTGTACTCTCAATTGGCCTGGAACTCTCTTTATAGACCAGACTGACCTAAAACTCACAGAGATCCACCTGCTTCTGCATCTTGAGTGCTGGGATTAAAAGTGTACATCATTGTATAAGTGTAATTGCCATTTGTAACCAGAGTTTCAGAATATTTGAGCCTGGGATCTGTGTTGGTACCGAGGTATCTTCCTCAAGCATTCTTTGTCATAGGAAACACACACATGCATGCGTGCACACACACACACACACACACACACACACATACGCACACACTTTTTCTTCTAATCAAGTTAGCTGTATGCATTTTTTCAAAGTCAGAGAGGCAAAAAGTGAGGCCAGAGACAAACACTTTTGTGCCCTCTTTCCTTATTTCGCTAGTGTGAACCAAAAAGGGCACAGAGCATGCAATCCCATTTATTCTCCGGAAACTGCTTTGGTCAGGGAAATCACTAGAGGTGTGAGTCTACTTCCTGGCCATCTCTCTAGATGTCCCTTTTGCATCTTCATGGAATGACTAAAAATTGCTTCCAGGTAGGACATTTGCCTCCATTTCCTGTCCCTTTAAACAAAAATATTGTCCTTTGTAAAATAGAGACCAGGGGTATGTGGCTAGAGTCCAGAACTAGGAAGAATGAGACCAGAAGGCGTGTTCCTCTCTCTCCATACATTGTACCCAGAGATCTTACCAGGTGTCTAATGGCAAATGGAACAGACTACTTACAACCTCCATTATGTATGTTACTGTATGCATAGATTTTACCGTGTCTCCACTTGTTTGTAGAGTTTTCATTTGCTATTTCAGTATGTAACTTGGCATATTTATGTGTATAAGTATACAGTAAAACTTTTCATTGCCATTACTGTAGATATTGCACAGTTAGCCATTCACAGGACCCTATAAAGTTCCATCCACCAAGCATTATACAAGCATAACTCTTACCTATACTTACAGTACTGCCAATAGCTTATCAGTCTTTACATTGTATCTGGAAGAGTGACTTCACAGTTCAGTCTTAGGTGGCTTTTGTTATCATATGTCACTGTGTCATCACAATGAATTACTTGACAGAGGCTACATATAAGCCAAAGCCGACCAATTTAGAAATATTTAGTTACTGTGCTTAACTTTTTTTACATTTTACATTTAAATAGCTAGTTCATTTATAATTGATCCTGATATTAGATGAACCTTCAACATTATCTGTTCATTGCTGTTCAAACGCACTCATTTACTGAGTGGTCTGCTTTTCCTCTGTGACTTAGCGTAGCACCTTTAGTTTGTGCTGTCTTATTATGAACTGAAAGTCAGGTCCTTTCCTTACTGTTTTATTCATTGATGTACCCATTTTAGTCATTAGCTCCACTGTATTTTATTACCTCCTCACTGTGGGATACATTTTAAAACTGATACTATCATTTGTTTTCGATTTACATTTAAACAATGGCTTATAATATATTTTCCCTTTATAAAACTTGACTCCTGTTGGTGATAAACTATCCCATGAATAGGACCAATACATTGGCATATTTTGAAATTAAGACACAACTTTAGCTGTGCTTTTGGGGTAGACGTCGCATAATCATCAGTTAATGTGGTTTTGATTGTCAGGTAGGAGCAGAAGATGGAGATGCTAGACAGTGGAAGTCCAGCGTCCACTCAGCCTGCAGAGGGAGAGGAGGTCTGAGTGAGGGTAGAGGTGCCCTGAATCCACTGCACTTCGTAATAGGACTGAAATGAAACATGTGGGGAGAAAGAATGTTATTCTCTTGTAGGTTGTACAGAGTTGAATGAAAGTAAGTGTTTTCTGTTTGCAGTAAGCTTCATAGCAAGAGATAAAAATGTATATAATGTAATACCTCTGAGTTCTCCTTATAGAACTTAAGGATAGCTGTCGAGGGATGGACAGATAGATGGATGGATGGGTAGAAAATAGTTAAATATGGGCTTTTCAGTCATAGAAAATTTGTGATCCAAGAGGTACTTTTCTTGTTCTCTAGCCCAAAGCTCATGCCCATAAAGCAGCAAGGCAAATTACATGGTATCTGATGCTACATACACACACATACCCCATTGGGCCTCTTTTTGAATATAGCAGCCCAGTGGTCAGGCAGACAGACTTACAATCAAACACAGATGCCAAGCTGCTATGTCACCGTCTAAGCTGGTCTGCCATGTAGCTAACATTTTTGTTTCGTAAATTTCCAGAAGAGATGCTGGTTTTTTACGATATTTTGTTCTATTTTAGTAACCTCAGTTCATCTAGGAAAATAACCACCATTTAGTTTTCTCTCTCCCACAAACCCATCTGTCTTACTTGGGAACACACAGTGGGAAACAAGCATGCATCTACAAGGGGCAACACTATCTGCTTCACCCCAGTGAACTCTACTAATTTCTAGTAATATCTTAGTGACTAGCAGGTATATGGCACTCTTCGATAGTTGCACATATACCTTGGCCCTTTGGAATTGATGAAGGTTCTACTTTTGAAAGAACTTTACTTAGATGGACCTGAAGCCTTCTTTGGACTAGCATGTAGATACGAACCCACTTAACCTTGTTGGAATGGGATACATAAATAGTAATTTTAGATTTAATTTGCAAATATAAGTTACATAGTCAAAGTTGTCATAAATGTGCCTGTGTTGGGCATTCTGTGTAGAGATAATAATATTTTTATGCACCTAAAATAATAAAATACTTGGTAAATTTCTCTGACAAATATGTCTTTCAAAACTCCACATCCATCTCACTCCTCTTCATATTCCCAGAATAGCATCTGCCACTTAATATTTATTGAATGAATAACATAGAGGACTTCATTCCTTAGAAAGATTGTTTAGAACCAAGAAGTGAAGTATTTCATGTAAATATGTGATCTATACACAAGTCCATTCTGGCTTCTTCATTTTGATTGAGAAAGTCACCTTTGTGTCCCTTCTCAATTCTTCAGTCAAGTAGGAGAGAGAGATGTTGAATCTTTGTGTGGGCAGATAAGGGATTATAGCCCTGAGCTACATGATGTCCCTACTCCAATTTTGACTTTGTGAAAACAAAGATAAATGGCTAGATAGGAAATTTCAAAATATTGTGACAAATTTAGCTGTCAAAGGAGCATTCCTCCTCAAGCTGAAGAATGACATCAGTGCTAATCCTGCATTTGAGATGCCCCCTCCTTTTTTTCTTTTTTGCCATAATAGCCTGTTTTAAAAAATATCCTTATATAATAGCTTTGCTACGAGATTACAAATGCTGTGTTAAACTCATAGTTGAAGCAATGGTCATGGTTAAATGTTAGGGCTTTTCTGGAATGTTGCAGTTTTGAAGTTGAGAGCTGGCAGTGTGCTCATAGCTCAAGAAAACAGTCTGTAGTCTGGCCAGAGATAAGAGTAGGGCATGAGTTTTTCTGATTCACCTTGTAGTGTTCCTCGACCATCCAGTGTTTTTAAAAACCCATGTAGATCTAGCCAGCTGCAGTGGTGTATACCTGCTGTCCCAGCATTTAGGTAGCAGAGGCAAGACTGCTCCAAGTTCAAGGCCACCCCTGGCAAGTTTCAGGCCAGCCAGAGCTACACAGTGAGATGCTGTCTCAAAAAGACAAATGAACAAACAAACAACCCCCCAAAAAACTGATGCCAAAATTTTGACTGAGGAAAGAGTCACATGGGTCAAATCCAGTCTTTTTTTGTTTATGACGATTTACTTCAACACCACTGAATCATTCTGGTGTGCTTTAGCTATACTACTACAAGAGCAGAATGAACGGCTATATCAGGCATGCACCCACAAAGCCTGAAATATTTAATATTGAACCTCTATAGAAAAAGCTTGCCAACTTTTAGTACAAAAGGAAATATACCCTAAAAATTATCCCTGTCACTTAGCACAAATTATGAGTGACATGATTTTGTAAAAAAATAAAAAAATAAAAATAAAAAAATAAAAAAAAGCCCTGGCTTGGTGTTGGGATAAATTATTGGTCTATAAAATGTCTGCTTGTATTGAAATAAAAGAGAACTGGCTTTCTGGAGAGTCACATGGACTTGGAGATTTTAATTGTCACGATAAAGTTTGACTTACACAGCACTGACAGAAAACGGGAAATGCTTTAGCTTGCCATTTCTGTTATGCGAACTGTGATGGAGGCCGAGCACTCACCAGATGTCTCTCTTCTTGGAAGGTGGAGTGGATCCAACAGCAAGTGGTGAAAAAACGAACCAAGAGGGATTATGACTTCAGCCGTGCCCAGTCGACCTACTTCAACGATCCCAAGTGGCCAAGCATGTGGTACATGGTAAGTGGCGAGGAAGGCTGGCTACGGCCATGTTGCCCAGTTCTGTGGTGTCGGAAGACCTGTTTGCAATTAGGTTTACCTCTGCTGAACTCTGTGCCCTGAGTTCATGATGACGCTAGGACTTGCATATCATTGAAATTACTCTGCTGCCAAGTGTCACCTGACTTGTCACTGAATGTGTGTCAGGAAGAGTTTGATCCATTCAAGGAAGCCAGTTTAAGTGCAAGCATGTCAGTATGGGAAACTTGCTGAACTCATTGGGATGAGCAAGGTGCTAGTGCACTTGAACTTGCCTCCTTGAAACATGCACCTCTTTAGTCTTAGAGTTTCTGCTTCGTGATTACAGAAACATGGCTTGCAAGACATTACTCATTCTCCATCATGAATCCATATGTCACCAGTTTGCTCTGTAAGCTGTAAAAAGTCTTTTTTTCCCCCCTCTTGTTGCTGTTTCTCTTTCTTGAAAATTTTTATTGCTAAATGTTGCCAGGCTGTTTTCCACTGCACTACGTTTTATAATCCCTGTCTCGTCTCCACATGTCTCCAAATGATGAAAAGACACACAGCCACAGGATTTTGCATGCTTTTCACATATTTTCCTGAACCCTGGCCTCTTATTCCTGCTGGCTGCTGAGCACCTTGCTCTTCTGCCCTCTGGGTCAGTGTGCTGTACCACAGATGTTACACCCAGGACTGACTTCTCTAGAAGCTCACCCCGTTTTCTCTTCTGGCATCAAGTTTTTGGCCTCCTATGCCTCAGGCCCTTCACCCCTGTTGTTCATATCAGCTACTCCTCTGTTGCTGTCATAAAGCACCGTGATGAAAAGTGTCTCATGGGAGAAAGTTTATTTCAGATTCCAGTTCTAGGGGGAAACCCCATAATGGCTGAGGAGCTTGCCAAGAAGCTTGGTGGCAGGTGCAGGAAGTGCAGAGATCGTGTGTCAGTCTCAAATGGGAAGCAGAGGGTGAACTGGAAGCAGAATGAAACTAAGCTTTCAAAGGACTCTCCCAGTGGCACACTCCCTCTACCAAGGATGTACCCCCTAAAGGCCCCATAACCTCCCCAAACAGCACCACCAACTGGGACCTCGTGTTCAAATACGTGAGCCTATGGGGATTACCTATTATTCAAACCACCACAATGGTGGCACCCTTCACCAGCCATTGTGCACTCTGGTCATGAATGTTGTTGACAAATTTGTTGTGTTGTATCGAGGGTTAGCTAAGGGAAGGCTCTACACTTAGATCTTGGTTTAGATCCCTGTAAGAACTTGGGCTGTCGCAGTGCTGGAGATTCAGGCTTATTTGGAGGTGGAGGATGTGGCTCCTAACTCACATTTTCATGGACTTATCTAGAGATGGAAGGTTGTAGAGACATTTAGAATCCCAGCAGACTCTCACATGAGAGCTCTGTTGTGTTTAAAGAGAAAAGAAAGGACCCCCCCCCCATGTGAACTTCAAAGGGATTGGGAATCAAGTAGTGATTTTACTAGGGTTATCTGAGGGGACAGAGACACATGGCAGCTTGCTAGCACTAAGAGAGAGAAGGGATGAACCACAAAGGCGGGGGGGGGGGTGGATATCAGAATTAGTGTTCAGAGCTAAGGGGCTTTGTGTGCACATACAACATTGGAGTGGATTTATGAACTTTAGAAACAAGGTGGAAAATGAAAGTGCCTCTATGTGACTGAGTGTTTATAAAGCCAGGTGAGGGACTGTCTTTGCCTTGTGTCACAGTTCTTCCCAGGAAAGACACACTGCTGCCTTTGCTTGCCTCCCTGAATAAGAGTAGGACACCAGACTCCCCTCTTCTTATCACTGTACTAGTGAGACAGAATGAGCACTGGGGAAGATGAGGATTACTACTACACCATCATGGAGCTCCTGTCTTTTGTGTTACTGACACGTTTGGTTTTATTTTACATTTATAAATTCTGTTTCTCTGTCTCCATCCCCCACCCCTTCGTGTGTGTATGTGTGTGTGTGTTTGTGTGTGTGTGTGTGTGTGTGTGTGTGTGTGTGTGTGTTGTGGGAAATATTAAAAAATGAACCAGCACATTCCACCCTAGAGCTGGCAACTCTCAGCCTGATAGGCAATGGCCAACCTGTTTTAATCTCTTGGAGACTCTGAGTCAGAACTCCACAATCTCTCCAAACAGCTTGCTAGGTTCCCATGGGCAAGTTGTTACTACGCCAGCCCCATGCTTCAAATCCCCCACAGCCTTTGTGGAGCACCTCTGGCAAACCCACGCTTTGTCTCTGTTTCTTTCTCTCTTGATCCCAGACAAGCCACCGTGTAAAGGGAAACATAACATAAACTTAGTTCAGAAACAATGGTAACTGAATCTCTCAGTGCAACAACTAAAACCTAATCTTGTAAGCCATATTAAAATCCAATTCCTCTGGTGGCAAATCCTTGCAGATCTGTCATAATACCAGGAAACTCTAGCAGCTACATCTTAAATTTCTGCTGTCCTGTTCCAAAGAGGACCTAACTCTCTTCTGCTACCTCTCTTCCTCCATCCAACCCGGAAGTCCTGCCTACTCTCCCAGTGATTGGCTCCTTTATTCATTAGGGGATTGGTTCACAAGAAGCTACTTGAGCATGTGTGTGTGTGTGTGTGTGTGTGTGTGTGTGTGTGTGTGTGTGTGTATGTGTACACTCAACTACGTGGAAGTCAAAGATAACTCATGGGAGTCAAGTTGTTTACTTCTGTCATGTGGATTCTGGGGCTGTGACTTGGGTTCCGCTGTCAGACTTGGTAACAAGTACCTTTACATTATTAAGTCATCTCACTAGCCAATTTTTTTTTTGAGGAAGGCCTACTTGCTGACAGAAGGCTACCATTCCTTTTTCCAGAAGAGCTCCTTGTTTTCCACTGGGTTTTCTCAGCCTCACATGAGAAAGGTTGAATGAAGAGCTTTGAAATGCATGTACTTGGTAATGATCCCTGTAGGCCACACTTGCTGAATGCTACTGTATTCTGAGCAATGGACTAAGCACCCTGTGAGCATTTTTCTGTTTTTTTCATAAACATCTATATTAACATGAGCTCCGCTATAAGAATGAGGAATCTGAGACTCAGGTCCAAGCTCACTTAGCCTGGTAGAATTGAGATGCCACACTGGTAGGCTGATGCATATCCTATGAGAGCCGAGAATCAATACCCCTACCAATGTGCTATGAGAGATCCTGGGAGGGACACTAATCCTGCCCACCATGAACTTCTAATATCGTCACAGAATAATGGCCGAAAAAACAAGACAGAGCCACAAATGCCATTCAGGATAAACATAGTCCTAGAATACTTCAAAGATTCTTATTAAGTTACTACTGCTCTCAAGGAAAGGGACAGGAAGCAGATTGCAGACCTAAGATTATCTTTGGGGCACATTGTGACCAAATTAGAGCCAGGACTCTTAAATCTGTAAAGCTATTCATTTCCCCATGGTTTCGCTTAGTATGCTTATGTTTGAATCCCATAAACTCTCTTCTACTACAGTGTGACAAGGATTTGCTCACCCATGTGAATCATCTATTGCTTCATGACAGGACCCCAGAGCTGTCTTCATAGCAACTATTATCTTATTGGTTCTGGGCGTCAGAAATCTAAACGGAGCCGAACGGAAGTGGCTGTGCCCTCTTCTGCAATGTCTAGGGTTTCTGTTGAAGGCCCAAAGAGTTCCACGAGAGAGGACAATTCTGCTCTCAGAGTGTTTACTCAGGCTCTCCAGAGTGGCTGCACCGAAAACCTGATTGGGTGTCGCTTGGTATTGTTCTAGCTTCCTCCAGGCAAGTAATCAAGTGGTTATGATTTTACACCTAACCCTGAAATCCTTAGAGACTTTTCTCTTCCATTTCTCAGTGTTAAACTTCATTTCATTAGTGAGAAGAGTTAGCCCCAGCTCTGTGCTGCAGAGGACTGCCTCTCAGGTGTGCACAGTAGAGGAGGCAAAGCTTATTGCTGTGCCTTTAGAGATCACTGCCAAGGTTCAGTGAAGGCTTGTGTAAGAAGCATTGCACAGTGCCTGGTACCCACGTTACATCATAATTATTGTGGTTTGGCTTCTCGATCACAAAACTAGCCTAGCTCAGCATAGACAGTGTATTCATACATATGTATTTTTATACTTTGCTGTTGTTTCCTTCCCTGCCAGGATCATTTTATTTGTTGCTTTAATAAGACTTTTAAAGACTATGGCCAGTGTGCAATCTTCCTGTCACTCCTGATGACATATTGGATGTCTACCTAAAGCGCATGTGCATTTCTTTCTTCTGTTTTCCAAGCTTTGTTCCATGCTGTAGTGTCTGCTGGCTACTTGGTGAGTCTCCATAGATTCCTGCCTCCAGTTCAGTGGCCTGAGCCCAATCTTGTCATTTCACATTGATCACAAAAGAGTAGAGATAAAAGACAGAATGTTTCTTTTAATTTATTTAAAAGCTTTTCCCAGGTTCTTTCCTGCCTTGGAAAATGGTGTACAGAACCATTCTTTCTAGCTTTGTGACTTAGTCTCTATCTATCCAGATGCATGGAGAGTTTGTGGTGGACATGTGGTTGTAAAATTTCTCCTCTACCTTAACAGACTCTGTTCAGGTCCACATTCAGGAATCAGAAGTATCAGTGCTAGAATTACCACCCTTTGCCTGCTGCATCAACTTCTGCCTTCCTTCTTGCTGGCGTGTGGCATACACTGGCTATGTAGATAAATACCCATCATCTATATCTCCTAAGAAGATCAGTAAAGCAGAAAAGGACTTGATATGAACATAACAGAGCTTGAGGGTAAGTTCTTCTTCTGACAGAGCTTCCTGACAGTCACTTACAGATGTGCAGCCACTGGTCCTCAGGCAGTGGCTATAGTTTTGTTTGCAGATTTGGTTCTTTGAAAGTCTTGACCCCACCATCAGGCAGCTATGCCCTCTGTTTTGGTATGGAGTGGACCTTGGGCAGTGGGGTGGTTCTAATGTGCATGTGTGGCAAATACTGAATATATACGAATTGCATACATGGATGAGCAAGCTTGCTATCACTCTGTAGCAGAGAAAATAATTGCCTGAATTTAATGAGTTTCCCATGTTATGCCAAGTCTTTTGCTAACTCTCTTATGTGGTATATTATCCCAGTGTTACAGTGAGTTAGGCATTATTATCACTTCCACTTTATGGACGAGGATATTAAAACATATAAATGTTAGGTAACTTTCTGAAGGTCACCTACTGAGCAGGGTGGAGCTCAGTGTTCCAATCAATCTCTGCACCTCAGCACTAGGGAGCCAGTTTCTCTCTGCATGTGTGATTCATAAACTGTCAGACAGTGGAATCACCTGGAGGGTTTGAGACTGATTATTGCCAATCCATTCCACCTTTCTCTATGGCGTAGCCGGAGACATTGCATTCCTTATAAGGTCCCTGCTGATGAGATGCTGTGGTCCAGAAGTCTCTGTGAACAACCACCTGTGCAGCCTTATCTTGAACACAAGGTTGTAAGAGCATATCTTATTTCGTATCCCAGTTATCAGATGGAAGAAGTATTTTTAAACTTCTGGGGACATTTTAAAGCATACATGGTCAGCTTACGATTGTTTTTCTGACAATATCCTCTATTTTCAAATAGAGGATAGGTAAACAAGGGGTATTTTTCAATTAGTTAAGTTTCAAGTTAAATGAAAATATCTCTTCATATTAACCTTGCGTGCTATGCTCTCAAGATGCTCCAAAGGCAAAACTTACCAGGTAGAAAAGCCACGGAGATTCAGACCCATGTAGTAGAATTGGTTTTGACTTATCTGACTGATGTAGTGGGCAACTGTCAGACTCTGAAGGAAGTTTAGTTTGACTGCTAAGACTGTAAGGTTAAGAAAATTTTTCATCAAGTATCTGGGAACATCTGTTACATAGATCACAGAATTGAACAGAGTAATTGTTTTCACATACTTCCGTTTACAGAATCTAGTTGAAGCCCCCATCCTTATTAGCATCCCTTCATCCTTCAGGGACATCACTCATGATGAATTTAATGCACTTTTTTTCAATCCTTTTTGTAATGTTAAAAAAATATTAAAAAAATAATACTTTTTTGCAATGTTTCTCTTTGTGGGAGGGATTATCCAGTTGAAAGCTTTTGAAGTCACACTAAAAGACATATTCCTACTGTAATTCAACAGTTGGGCTCTTGGTGGATATGAAGAAGACAACTTAGAAATGAAACTTGAGTGGAAGTGTAGGTTTCTTTTTTTTATTTAAATATTAAATACCAGAGGAAATTGACAAGACACTATATGCTCATTTTTTTTTGCATAATATTTAAGAGCCAATGATGCTTTAGGAGAGTCTCATAGTAAATAACTTTGAAAACATATTATTTCCTACCCAGGAAAAGGCAAATTCAAGTCTAAGAAATAAAGAGCATGGAAAGAAAGGGGTGGATCAATGTATGCTAAGTTAGACTTACGTAGGAGAAGGCAGATATGCATTCTGAGGCAGAAAACTCCAGTTGTAGCAAAGATGGCACATTGATCATTACACGAGGCTGAAAGGAAGGATGTGGAGTGTTTCTGCCACAGATAAATGATAAATGTTTGAAGACATGATGGGATAAATGTGGTTGCCCATACATTTTGATGTGTTAATTAAAAGTAAAACTTGGGGAGAAAGAGAAAAAAAATAAAAAGCCTGGATGTTTTTTGTTTTTTTTGTCTCTGACACTGGTGGTTAGGATCAGCATCTGAGAACTTCCTGGGATTCATGTTGGGTGGCATGGTTAGTGTCTGTCCTTTGAGGACTGATAGTAACAAATGGACTCATGTTTTTGATGCACTGCCTCAGATTTCATGAACGCTCTCTGGGTGGTTTTTCCAGAATCATATTTGCCAATCCGCAGAGTGAAAATTAGCTGAGTTCTGTCATTATGGAGGGCATAGCTGCCAAAAACAATGAACTAGCTAGCATAGTAATTGCGAAAAATGATTTGAAGCCACATGGTTCTTTCCCAGCCAACAGCATAGTGTTTCGGGCCTCCAAGAGTTTGAGGCATTGCTGTTTCTGTGGTTGGCACACATTTTCCTCCTGGTTTATACTGTCATTTGACGCTAATAAAATCTGGGGGAGTTTGTGGCATTATTATCCCAGCAGCTTGGAAATCATCCATTTAAGACCCCTCATCTAGTTGTTTTAATTGAAAATGCAACATGGTAGAAAGCTGCAAGCATGTGGCATTTTCTCAGGCAAGCAAGAGTCACCTGTGAACGGTAGACTCCAGCTCAGCAGGACTGCTGGTAGAGCCACTGACTTGAGACCTGGTATTGCTGCACTAGTTTATACCACTAACTAAGTCTAGGACCTCTCAAAGCATGTTACCCTCTCTATGTCAGTACATCTAGTGGAAAGTAACCTACATTGATAGTTTCTTAAGTTTGTGCCTAATTGAATTTATTCCAGTTCTCCACATTGGACATTGAGTCTGGGGAGAATGCACATCACTGATAGGCCCATGCCTTAATCTCCAGCCAAGAGCTAACCCACAAGCTTCTGACTTCGGTCTTCCATATTATCTCAATATTATTACTTGAAACTTAATGGGAGGTCCCCAAGACCACCCACAAGTTCTGTAAATCCCTAGGAGGGCTCACATGACTCAGAGTGCCGTCATACTCACAGCTATGGTTACCGTCAGTGAAAGAACACCAAGCAAAATCGGCAGATGGAAAAGTCCCATGGGGCAAAGTCCAGAAGAAACCAGGCTCTAGCTTCCAAGAGATTTCTCTTAGTGAAGTGCCAGGAAAGCATTTCATTCCCCCAGTACTAAATGTGGTAACACATGGGACATGGTGTCTTAGAGCTTCACATTGCTGGTGGGGGTGGGTGGATCATATAGGCCCCTGTGCTTTCTATGTTCCAAAGTCCCAGCACTCAGAAGGAAAGCAGGTGTTCGGACACACCCAATACCAAAGGCTTTAAGTACTATGAGCAGTTCTTATCAGGGAATAATGAGAACACTCTCAATATCCAAGGCTCCAGATACCAGCCGGTGGGCAACCTTGCAGGATTCCATTTAATGAACTCCAGTTTCAGGCCCACTGTGCTAAACAGTATTCTTCCCTAAACCAAGTGCATGACCACGCCCTCTGGATTCCTCATATACATCTTCTTTGTGAGCTGATAGAAGCATCCAAAACATCCTTACTTCATCTATTAAAGACACTCCGGCTAGTCTTAGCCATTCTGCCCTTTCAGTGTCAGTTCTCGCCCACCCCTTCTGCTTTAACTTAAACACTTCCTGACTCCTAATTAAGGGTCTTACAATAGCTGTGGATTGGCTTCCCAAGCTCTATATTCTCTGTTCTGTGTCATAGTCAAGATTGATCATTAAAACTCTAAACCAGCCAATGGATGTAAGCACCTTCCCATCTATTCACGTTTACATTCTGTGGCAATAAGAACAAGCTCTTGTCTGTATGGCCTTTCACTGCCCGCTGCCCCACTGCCTTTTGAATGCAGACTTCATTTGACCTGAGTTCCATCGCCCCACAGGTCCTCTGCTTGGATGCTGTCCCCACACCTATTCTCCCAGTTAATTCCAGCCTTGCTGACTTGCCATCCTTCTTATAGTACCCAGATCTCTTACTGCTTAGGCCAATCCACCATGCATGTCTCTCTTGGTCTACTTTAACACAATTAAATTATTGCAGATCTGTGTGAGCATTAATAAGTACAGTTCCTTGCAGGGATATTACATAAAGTGAGGAACTAAAGAAGAGCATTATGGAATCCTCATTACCTTAGGCCACCCCTGGTAAGTGGCCCTATTAGAAAGGAAGAAAAGAAGGAAGAAAGGGAGGAAGGGAGGGAGGGAGGGAGGGAGGGAGGGAGGAAGGAAGGAAGGAAGGAAGGAGGCAGGCAGGTTAGCTCAACAAAACATGAACAATTAAATTATTTGTACTAAAGTTTTCGTCGCACTGGATCTTTAATTTCTAGTAGCTTCTCTAAATCTACAGTCTTAAAAAGTGGATTTTCTAAAGCTTATATTTTTATATAAGTTATATCCTTGTAATTTTACTTGAAAATGTGTTTTGTTTGTTTGTTTTTATCTGATCTTTGAATTTATGGTTGTGTTTCTGAGGTTTGTACTATTTGGTCCATGGGACAGGAACAACTATTCTTTCCTGCCTCTAGCCACTGAAGATGCTTTAGATCTGTGATCTAAATGGTGACCACTCTGTTAATATCTTCATGTGCCAACACCAACTATTCCAACAAGCACCATTCCTACCTACACATGCCATTCTTTCAACTTGCCCTTCCTAGCAGAGAATGGCTTCACCTGGTGGAGTCAAGTGGTCTCAGAATGCTTTTCTGACATTTCTTTCCTATACATTATCTCATTTCTCAAATGTATTAATAACAATGTTCTGTGGGATATCAATTCCTGACCCTGCCATAGCATTTTGAAAATCCTTAATACCTTCTTGAAGAGGCTGAGTCTTCAACATTCTCAAACATTGGCCAAAGAATATATAAGGATCAAACACATGTAAGACTGAACTAGAATAGTGGCACCTCAACTCTTGCTTATGGAATCAGTGAAATTACACAAAGTAAGAGCATTTATTTGTTATCATTGCAAGAAAAAGTAAATCTGTGTCTCTGGAAGTGTCCATATATGCTCTCGATGGAAATCCTACTTGACATGGTACCTATTGAGTCCCATTTATTTGTGAATCCATCCAGCTGTTCATTAATTTTTTCTTTTGTTTTCTCTTATTGGGTATTTTCTTTATTTGCATTTCAAATGTTATTCCCTTTCCAGGTCTCCCCTCTGGAAACCCCTATCTCATCCCCCCTTCCCCCTGCCTCTATGAGGGTGCTCCCCCACCCAACCACTCACTCCTGCCTTCCCACTGGCATTCTCCTAAACTGGGGCATTGAAACCCCTCAAGCCCAAGGCCTGCTCCTCCCACTGATGTCCAACAAGGGCATCCTCTGCCACATATGTAGCCGGGGCCATGGGTCCCTCCATGTGTACCCTTTGGTTGGTGGTCCAGTCCCCAGGAGCTTTGGGGGTCTGGCAGGTTGACACTGTTGCTTCCTTCAGTTTCTTCTCTAACTCCTTCATCGGGGACCCCACACTCAGTCCAATGGTTAGCTGCGAGCATCTGCCTCTGTATTTGTCAAGCTTTGTCAGAGCCTCTCAGGAGACAGCCATATCGGGCTCTGATCAGCAAGCACTTCCAGGGATATTTTTATAGCACTTGTGATTTTATGCATATGAGGAGGCAATATGGAACAAGATGGCCACATTGCCCTAGGGAGTAATTTTGTGGGTATGGGTTTGGATAATTTTAATCATTTTCCTTAATGTATGAAAGCTAGTCCATTGAGAGTACACAATAGAACCTTAATTGACACTTGTCAGTCACCTTGAGATAATTATTTGTCAGTATGTATTTCATTGTTCCACATGATGGGTGTGCTGGGAGCAGGTATCTTAAGAATGTTAGATAAACCTATGGCTAGCCAATGGAAGTGCTTTCTGAGGCACCAAAAGGTAGGAACCAATCTGGAGGGGGAGGGTGGCACTTCTGCTAGCATCCATTCTTCTGCTAATGTGAATTAACACAGCCTTCTATGAGCATTTTGAGGGATCTAATTCATTTTGCAATAACAATTTGTCTTGTCAGTTTTGCTGTCTAAAAGTGAAAAGTATCCCAGTAGCCCACTTGTGAGACCTCTCCACCATGGTGACGAACAGGGCTGTTAAGGGGGAAAAAGTCATTTTTAATCAAGTTTTCCAAGACCTTTCTTTAATTAGTAACTTATTTTCTGTTGGAAAGCAGATAGGATTGACCTTTGAGCTTCCTTAATCTGTGTCATGTCTTGAACATGCTGATTAAACTCCTTTTATCAAATGGTCTCTCTGAATTCCTAGTTTCTCAATCTGGTTTCACCTATGATTAGGGTCAGGTGCAGTGACCCAGGCCGTTTGGGATTTATTGTAACCTCTCTCTGCTAGCAGCTGGTGTCATTAGCTCAATATGGGTCTTTGGACCAAAGTGAAAAGAGAATTAATTGGTCCTCTAGATTTCAACATATTTCATAGTCATAGAAATAATCTTGGTTATTTCTAAAACAACAACAAAAAAAGTTTCTAATGTTCCATGTTGGGAATTCAAATTCTAAAATTCTGCAAGACATTCTCTATATTGCTACTTTCCCTTCATTTTGTTGGTTAGAACATTAATGGAGGGAAAGAAGTCGTGTGACTTCTTTCACAAAGAATGAAACACACCTAGGTTGCTTGGAGGAAAAGAAAGTAATAATTACCTTCATGTCAGTCTGAATTATCAGTTTGCCAGTGTAAGAAGTACTTGGTGGGCAATCTCCTGCCTGCGATGGGATTCTATGTTAGGGATGGTAGTCAATATGGAGGGGTATAAGCTGAGGGAGCTGCTGTGCATCACATAAAGGAGACTACAGCAAGACAAGCAGAAAGAAGCTGCTAATTCCAGGAACAAGGCTTGATTACTTAATTGCATGGATCAGAATCAAAATTTGCAGAGGTACCATTTTTGATGGCAGATGATGTAGACAAAATGGAAAGTACATTTGCTGATTATTCTCTTCTTGATTAAAAAAAGGAAAGTCTGATGAAGCACCTTTCTAGCTCTTTATGCTGAAGAAATGGTCAATTAGCCTGGATGGTGACTGTTTGATGCCACATTAATAGGAAAAATGTTAAATATTTCTCAAGAAGAAATGTAGCTTTTGTTTTATTCATAGTCTCTTGACTTCCTAGTGATATGAATTTGATCCTTATAGAAAAGACTACCAATATAGAAATTCTCACCCAGCATATAAAATTAGCATATGTGAGGCCCCAGAAAGAATATTCTGTCCAAAGTTTAGAATTGTGGTCTTAATGATCTCTCTGCATAGTTCTGGAAGTTTGGTTAAATTTATGACTTGAAAACTTGATTGAGAAATCATTGTTCTCTGTCACTGAGCTAAACAAACTTTAGCTTGACTCTCTTCTCCATGGTAGTAAAGTTAGCATAAATTTATTTTTAGCTTTTTGTTTCTAACAAGTTTTGTTTTAGTTATTTTGTAGGACTGGAGGTTGAAGTTGGGGCCTTGTTTCTGCTAGACAACCACTCTAGCACTAAACTGTACATCCAGTCTTCTTTCAGGTTTTCAGTTTGTGAAGGGCTCTCATGAAGTTGTCCAGGATGATCTTGAACTCACAGTGTTCCAAACAGACCTTGATTTTGTGGTCTCTCCACATCAGCTTTCATTATAGCTAGGATTATAGGCCTTGGTCACTATGCCTAGTAACAAGTTTACAGTGCCCATTTCTGGTTTTGTTCTGGGCTTGCGCTTTGCATCTTTAGCCCTTCTGTTTTGCATCTATGCATAGTACACCAGCACACTACGGTGGACACTATACTCTCCTACAGTTATTGCCTGTTTTGAAACAGGTCAAGCTTTAAGAAGATACTGAAAAAGTCAACATGTCACCAAATTAGATTGATCCTGAATCCTAACTGCAGACCTCAGTGAGTACTCAGTCCCCACCTTTTACATTTTCACTAGTTAGAAATATACTGTACTCACATGGTTCTTTCTGTACTAAGGTATTCTGTTGAAAAACATTTTCTTGGGTTTTATCAGAAACTTAGGCCTCGTGGTCTGAATTCTGGGGTGGGGACTCACATCTGATTTTACATGCTTATACTAGGAACATAATAGAACCTTTTTTATAAAATTGAAAGCAAAACCCAAAAGATAAATATAATGAATATCATTCCCTATTGCCAACTTTGGTAATATCAACTCAAGGCCAATCTTTCATTTATTACCCCTTTACTCCCATAACCCTAAAACTGATACCATTCCTCGTTTTATCACTAAATGTCCTAGGATGTATTTCTATAAGATAAGAAACACTGTGACAGTGTCTTGCTGTGTACAACATAAAGATCTTGAAATCTTGCTTCTCCTATCTCAGCCTCTCTATTAGTAGTATTGTTAATTTCATGTTTTTACACTATACTATGGTTTTCAGAATAGCTTATATATTTCAAAAGTATTTATATACCCAAGAAAAACATAGACAATTAACTTGGGAGGTGGCTTGTAGGAAAGAGAACAACAAAGAGTGAGACTGGATGCTTTGCTTGACATTTGTAGCTCTTGTATCAAGTTTGAAGAAGAGGACTTTACAAGTTACTCTTTCTCTGAGATGAATTATCACAGCCAATGAACCAGATTCTTACCCATACTTAATGTCTGCGCCACCCTCCAAGCAGAACCATTGTTCATTGAAACAGTTGGTGAATGACTTTATGGATAGACTATCTTAATACACACACCATTTCTTAAATGAATGTAACCTATTCTCTGTGGGCTGAGAATAAAGTCACTCACTAAGTCAAAAAGTTTTGACCATAGCAGGAAGTCTGTATCCGAAAATTGTGCCTATAATTCATTCCTTGGCACAGCAGAACTGTCAACTCTCAGCTTAGCTACAATGGAGGTAAAATCCTTTGGTGATTTGAGGGTCATTGAAGTACAGCCTTATTACAATGAAATCCAATGTCTAAACATTGTTCTTATTTTGGGCTTGTACCACAGTAAGAGCCAAGATTTTAAACTCTATTAAATACAAAACAAACAAACAAACAAACAAATAGACTTTATATATTTATATTCATTTAAGAAAATACTAGTAGTGATGTATTACTTTGAAATATACACTTAATATGTTTGGAGTTATTTAAAATTTATACTGAGAAAAACGTATGTATTTTCAGTATTGCTGTAGGCAAGCATCTACATAAAAATGTTAAATTGATTGTTGTTTTAAATCAAACAACATTTTTTTTGTTTTTTTTTTTGTTTGTTTGTCTTGTTTTTCGAGACAGGGTTTCTCTGTGTAGCCCTGGCTGTCCTGGAACTCACTCTGTAGACCAGGCTGGCCTCGAACTCAGAAATCTGCCTGCCTCTGCCTCCCAAGTGCTGGGATTAAAGGCATGCGCCACTTGGCTCAAACAACTTTTATAATACTCATTTTTATTGTTATAATATTTTATAAATTTTAAGGAATATGACAAAAAAGACATTGTAGATATTGAAGAGGGGGTCTCTGGGAGGAGTTGGAGTACAAAAGGGAAACAAGAATGTGATTTAATTGTATTTACTTAAAATATGTTTTTAAATGTTAACAAATTCAGACAAATTGTAACTTTTCTCATCATAATGCAATAAAAGTTTTTTAAAAAAGATAAGAAACACTGCTTTTTATAATAAAGCCACAATACCATTTTCAGGGAAAATTTCATAATCAATTCTTTTTACTATTCAAATGTGCAGTTTCTAGATCCTCTGCTTCCCACTGTTGACTTTTGGTTTGACCCAGGCTCATAGAAGCTCAGACATTATGGTTACCTTTAAATCTCCTTCATTCTTTAGCTTTTTCTCTGTTTTCTCTCCTTTCTAAACTTGAGTTGAATCGTCTAGGTTATTTAAAGTTTTGTGACATGGCTTTTGATGGTTGTATTTTGGGGGATCAGTTCTCACGTTTAGTTTACCTTGACATTTTAGTAAGTCATAGAGCCAAAAGCCTAAAATTCAAGTTCAGTTGTGCTGTTGAGACAGCTGCAACCCAGATGGCCGTGTGTACCTCCACATGGAAGGCTGTCTATTCGCCTTTGCCGCGAGAGAGAGCCTGAATTTCCTGCTCATCTTCAAAGATTAACAAGTGGGCTCTTTCTGTGATTTCTTCAGTTTCAGGAGGAACTGCTCATCAGTTTGTTTGGCATACAAACAAGAAAGGCAAAGTTGATGCTAAATACCTAATTATATTTGTTGTAGAAAATGTTTAATCTCGGTCTGGGTCTTCTACCCTGCTTTTGATCATTCAGTTCCCAAAAAAGACACACAACTTTCATTATTTACAATAAGCCCTAATCAGCACAACAGCTGGGCAGATATCTATTCTACATGCTATTATGTCTATTTCCCAGCCAATAATCCCATTATATAATTTGCCATATTTCATTTTGGCTGTTTTTAAAACCAAGTCACATGGCCATTAATTTAAAATTTTTACCCTGTGGAGCCTTCTTCTCTCTCCTAACCCTCCTGGTTCTCCTTCAACCCCAAGCCTAGGAACCCTAAACCCTGCCCATTTCTATTCTGGCAGCTATAGGCTATAGGCTTATTTATTCACCAATCTGAAGTAACTTGGGGGCAAAGTCACATAGTATCACTTGGGTCTACATGCAGACTCTCTCATCTCTGGGGCAACCAGGCCTTGGTTTCCCACATTTAGCATTGCAACACAGAGCAATAGACCAACCCTCAACATATATTCATTAAGCACTTACTTTCTTAACTTTTCCCCCAAAGGCTACTGATGCTTTTTTCCATTAAAAAACTAATTCATGAGATTAGACATTTAAATTATTTTATTGAAGTTGTAAGTCACCCACCTCTGCCCAGGGAGAACCCATTCAGTGGCCTTCTAAGTCCTGTTGATATGAATCCTATATTTTTCACAATCTTTTGTCTTGATTGTTATTTATATTGTTTGTTTTAACCTGGGTATGATATAAGCTATTTCCTGCTTCACTAGTGTAGTTCCTGCATGCCTGGAATGAAACATCAAAGACTCTTGTTCCTTTTTAAAAAAGAAATTTATCTTTATTTATTCATTTTATATTCTGCTAACTCCCCCCATCCTGGTCACCCCTCCTACAATATGTCCCTTCCCAGTCCCCTTCTCCTCTGAGAAGGTGGAGGCACCCCTGTGTATCCCCACCCTGGTACTTCAGGTGTCTGCGGGACTAAGTACATTCTCTCCTACTGAGGCCAAACAAGGCAGTACAGTTAGAAGAACATATCCTAGGGACAGGCAACAGCTTTTGGGATAGCTCCCGCTGTAGTTGTTTAAGACACACAAGAAGACCAAGCTGCACATCTGCAACATATGTGCAGGGTTGGGGGCCAGGTCCAGCCCATATATGCTCTTTAGTTTGTGAATCAGACTCTGAGAACCCAATGGGTCCAGGTTAGTTAGCTCTGTTGGACTTCCTGTGGTGTCCCTATCCCCTTTAAAGCCAGCAGTCCTTCCCCCAACTCTTCTATAGGAGTCCCCAAGCTCCATCAACTATTTGCTTGTGGGTCTCTGAATCCCTCTGAGTCAGGTGCTGGTTGGAGCCTTTCAGAGAACAGCCTTGCCATCTGCAAGCCTCCCATCTGCAAGCATAACTGGGTATCATTAATAGTGTCACAGATTGGTGCTTGCCCTTGGGATGCGTTTCTATTTGGGTTGGTTATTGCCCATTCCCTCAGTCTCTGCTCCCTCCCTTGTCCATGTATTTATTGTAGACAGGATACATTTTGGGTTGGAAGTTTTGTGTGTGGGTTGGTGTCCCTATTGCTCCACTGGAGTTCCTGTCTGCCTTCAGGAGGTAGTATCTTCACATTCCATATTCTCAGTGCTGTGAGTTATAGCTAAGCTCACCTCTATGATTGTTTGATACCAAGTCTACTCATAGAGACTATGATAATGTACTAGGGTGGTTGCTATTGGGTTAGTTTTTAGGACTTTACAATAAACAAAAAAGTATATCATAAGTGATACACATATTTCCTATTTGACACAAATTATACATCAATTTTACATCCATACCTCTATTTTCCCCTTCTGAAAATCTAGTTCTTGGTGATGTCAGAATCTGTACTGGGGGATTATCTCACTAGATATATGCAATACAGTCTTAGAATAACAAGTACTGTAATTAAAGCAAACAATTTATTTTTACCTTTTACTGAATGGATTGTTTCCTCATGTGATATATCCTGTTTTTACCTCCTTCCACTCCTCCAAGTCTCTCCCCACCTCCCTTCTCCTCTGGATTCACTTCTTTTCTGTCTCTTAATAGAGAAGAACAGACTTCCAAGAGACAATAACCAATCATGACAAAAATAAAATAGATGATGATGAAGGAGGAGGAGAAGAAGAAGAAGGATGGAGGAAGAAAGGAGGAGGAGGAAGAGGAGAAGGAGGAGAAGAAGAAGGATGAGGAGGAGAAGAAGAAAGAGAAGGACAAGGAGAAGGACAAGGAGAAGGAGGAGAAGGAGAAGAAGAAGAAGAAAAAGAAGAAGAAGAAGAAGAAGAAGAAGAAGAAGAAGAAGAAGAAGAAGAAGAAGAAGAAGAAGAAGAAGAAGAAGAAGAAGAAAAGAAAGAAGGAAAGAAAAAGTAAAAGGAAGGAAGGAAGGAAGGAAGGAAGGAAGGAAGGAAGGAAGGAAG
>JADRCD010193920.1:0-29946 GCA_019843815.1 Montemys delectorum
CATCTTTCATGGAGCTCTGACTCCTTACACACACACACACACACACAAACACACACACACACACACACACACACAAACACACACACACACTGTCGTATTTGATATTTCATCCTATGTTGATGAAATATGTTTTAAGTACTTGGAAATAATAACACAACATATTTTCTTTTTCATTATTCCATTTGCTGAACTAACACTTGTAACTTTAAAGTAAACTTATTTCTGAAGACCTTGTATGATATGTTCAGACAAAGAAAACATTCCAGTTGCTTGTTATCAGAATTCTACCTATTGGAACTGTACTAGCAAAACATAAATTCATAAGAATTAGAAGATAAGTAAACAAGAAAATTTATTAAAACAAAATACCTTAAATGTGGACCTTTAAGAATATACCTTAATTCAAATTTAATTATTTTTTTAAAAAATGTAAAACACTTGCTTAAGCTTTACAGACTGGAAATTTCTAGTAGTTTTTGCATTTGACTATCAAGCAAAATTCTAAGGCTCTAAGAGAAAAAAGACAATCAGAGTAAATATGACATATATTATCCTCAAGTGTGAAGAACCCTGAACTGACATACCTGCTTGTCTATTTAGATGTTATAAACAAAGAAGATTCACATACTTCATTTAGAATTGGGTGAGCTTTTGAGGCAGAACAAATTTAAAACACTTGGATATATGCCTAACCATACAAAACACAGAAATATTGGCATATAGAATACAAAAATTTGCAAGATGGCACAAGGCCTAGAGGAAGATAGAAATCTGGGCTCCTCCCCAACATAACCTTGAAGCTTATAACTTCACTCATTTACAAGCTTGGCTTTCCAACTCTATACTATATTTGTGTGTGTGTGTGTGTGTGTGTGTGTGTGTGTGTGTGTGTGTATGTGTGTGTGTGTGTGTGTGTTGTATTTCATTACTATATTCAAAAAACTACATAAAATATCAGCACTCACACAAAAACTTGGTAATGTTGATTACTTTTGGAATTCTGAAAAAGTTCCATGGTTGGTTGGTAACAGAAAATTATGGGAGGTAACCTTTCAGCTGTAGGTCTGTGTACTGGCTAGTTTTGTGTGTCAACTTGACACAGGCTGGAGTTATCACAGAGAAGTGAGCTTCAGTTGGGGAAGTGCCTTCATGAGACCCAGCTGTGGGGCATTTTCTCAATTAGTGATCAAGGGGGTAGGGCTCCTTGTGGGTGGTGCCATCCCTGGGCTGGAAGTCTTGGGTTCTATAAGAGAGCAGGCTGAGCAAGCCAGGAAAAGCAAGCCAGTAAGGAACATCCCTCCATGGCCTCTGCATCAGCTCCTGCTTCCTGACCTGCTTGAGTTCCAGTCCTGACTTCTTCTGGTGATCAACAGCCATATGGAAGTAAGCTGAATAAACCCTTTCCTTCCCAACTTGCTTCTTGGTCATGATGTTTGTGCAGGAATAGAAACCCTGACTAATACAAATTGGTACCAATATAGTGGTGTATTCCTGTGATAACCTGACCATGCTTTGGGGAGGACTGTGGAAGGACTTTGGAACTTTGAGCTAGAAGAGCAGCCACTGGCTGTTAAGAACTCTGTGGGATGTTTTGTAGGAGCTTGGAAGATCATGTTGAGAACAGTGCAGAGATGGAGGCCTGGCTTGTGAAATTTCAGAGGGAAGATTAAAGACTCTTATCAGGGCCATGTTGTTTTGATTGTTAAGATTCTGTGGTTCTGGTTAGCTGGAGCTGAAGTATCAGCTGTGATTAACAAGATACCATAACTACTAAAGTGAAAACTTTACATTACTGGGACTATTGATGCTGGTTACCTGGAGCTTAGAAATTAGCGGTGATTAAGAAAAGAACAGCATCACTGAGGTGACATCTTCTGGGAAGTGTTTTCTGAGAGCACAAAGAGGTTGTGTTCCAGAGATAGCCAAGGTTGTACCTTGTGCTGCAGCAGGACTTGGTAATGTGTAAGAGTCACCCAGGTGGTACTGGTTTTGACAGCATGAAGGGGTCATCAAGAGCAGCTGAGGCTCAGCACAGTGAGAAGCCATGGAAGGCCATAAGTGAAGGTGCAGCTCAGTCTGCAGTTGATGGCCCAGGACTGAAGGTGTCATGCAAAGGAGTTGAGGCTTGGCATCATGAAAAGAGCCTATGAGAGGTTATTGGTAAAGTCTAATTACAGCAGTGTTTTGGGAATGCCAGTACCATGCAATGACCACCAAGGACAGCAGCAGCAGTGGAGTACAGGCATCTGGAGCCCAGAAGACAAGATGTGTGCTACAAAGGGCAGAGCTGAAGAGATGACTCAAGCCCTTGGAGGAGCCCAGAAGATTGTGAGTTGGATCCCAGACATTGGTCTTGCTTTTGATTGTGACTGTGCCCTGATGTTTTTCCCTCTTGAAGGAAGAATATATTTTAGTAGAGCCCACAGTTAAGAGACTTTGGATTTTAAAAGATATTGGACATTTTAAATTGATTGAACTTTTAATATGTAAAGACTGTGGGACTTTAGATCTTGGGGATGAATAAGAAAATAAGGGTTGAGGCTTAATAGTGATGTGTTTGTGTGTCAAGTTGACAAGGGGTCAATTGTACTGACTGGTTTTGTGTGTCAACTTGACACAAGCTGGAGTTATCACAGAGAAAGGAGCTTAAGTTGGGGAAGTGCCTTCATGAGATCCAGCTGTGGGGCATTTTCTCAATTAGTGATCAAGGGGGTAGGGCCCCTTGTGGGTGGTGCCATCCCTGGGCTGGAAGTCTTGAGTTCTATAAGAGAGCAGGCTGAGCAAGCCAGGAAAAGCAAGGTAGTAAGAAACATCCCTCCATGGCCTCTGCATCAGCTCCTGCTTCCTGACCTGCTTGAGTTCCAGTCCTGACTTCCTCTGGTGATCAACAGCCGTATGGAAGTAAGCTGAATAAATCCTTTCCTCCCCAGCTTGCTTCTTGGTCATGATGTTTGTGCAGGAATAGAAACCCTGACTAATACAGTCTGTTTTGTTTGTTTGTTTGTTTTTGTTTTTGTTTTTTTCCATTTTGAGAGACATAGGAGGGAATAAGTAGAAGAATAGGTGAGGAAGAAGAAAAGAAAAGAAATGGAGAGAGGGAGGGAGAAGGGAGACAAAGAAGATGGGCTGTGAAAAAGAGGAAGAGAAAAAAAAGAGGGGGAAAGAAGAAAAAATGCAAAATATGAGTTATTTACATGTAACACTGACCTCAAGCTTTTCTGAGATTATTCACATATTCTGAAAATGATAAAATGTTTGCATTATTATGAATTATCCTAAATGTCATTTGGCATGGTACTCTTCATATTTCCTTTTAAATTCTATCCTGTTATTTTCTTTTCTGCCTCCTATGATCCACCCAACTCAAGAAACTGTATGAGCAGGTGCACAATTGTCTATGAGATGAACACTATGAAATGAGCAAAAACAATGCTAGATTGTCTATTATCTAAGAATGCAGAAGCATCTGTCATCTGCTAATACAAAAAAACAGGGATCCCTTGGACTGCACAAGCTTAAGTGGGGAATTAAATATGAATCACTTCTTAAGCTTTCAAGTTCATCTTATCCCTCTTGTTCTAAGGATAAGTGAGCTCATCTCAACCATTTTAAGGGTAAAAGGAAAGGCTAGATGGGTGCAAGAGATATTTAAAAGGAACACATGGCTAAATGGAGTAAATGAAAAGCTAGGACGAATCAACAAACACTGCAGGCTTTGCGTTTAAATCAGCAGGATGGGGGTAATGACTTTAATGAAGAAAATACAGAGACCTTTTATTAAGATTCTCTTATCTCTAAATAAGATGTATGGCACTTGGAAATATTGCAAGAAGAGAAGTCTTTGGGGGCAAGAATTTAATATGCAGAAGCCACCACACTTCAAAGTTGAATATCAAATTGGAAATGTTGCTGCACTGAGGTTCACATGTGCCTGTGAGAGGCAAGCTCCACCATCCTCAAGCTTTTGAAGAGGAGGCAACAGGGGGCAAATCAAGGCACACATCAAAGTGCCTTCCCGGAATTGCCTGGGAAAGGTGAAGCTGCAAGTGGCTGTGGTAATAGTGCTCTGTGAGCCACGGCCACAGCCAGTGGATTGCTTGGAACACAAAGGGCTCTTCTCATTAACTTCCTGCTTCTCTTTTTGAAACCTCCCAGTGGGTTGCAGAGTTCTGTCAATGAGTCTGCACCTCTATTTCTTAACTGAGAAGCCCTGGCTGTGCAGGGACTACAAATTCATACACTGAAGCCATGCTAGGAGGAAGCATACCATCAATATTTTTCACCTATTTCGTTAATATTTGAAGGGATTATAGGACAATTTCTGCACTACCTATCTACTCCTTCTCCAAGTGTATAAAATTTACTGGATGGAGCCGGTATTGTTATTTCTAGAGTCTTAGTTTCTGTCATAGATCTTTAAATGTGACATCTACTGACGTAGACACTAAAGAAAACTTGATACATTTAACCCTTAATAAAATTTATATGGGGTAAGAAATTAACCTTCCCTAACATCTACTGTGTGCTTCACATGGGATTTCCCCTGCTCCCCTTGGTTTTAGACAGGTCACAAATAGCCAAGGCTGGCCTTGAATTTGCTATGTTATTAAATAACTCTAAATTTGAACCACAACTTGCAATTTGCTATGTAGCCAAGGCTGGGACCGAACCCTTGATCTCCAAGTCTCTACCTCCCCAATGCTACATAATTTGCCCACCACCATATCTGACTTTTTTTTTTATTTAAGTTTTATTGCATTATGTGGAGAAAAGATAGATAATTTCAATTTATTTCAATTCATTAACATTTAAAAACATATTTTAAGCAAATAGAATTAAATCACATTCTTCTTTTCCTTTGTACCCCAACTCCTCCCAGAGACCCTTCCCTTCAATACCTGCCATACATTTTGTTTTATCATATTCTTTAAAAATTATACAATATTGTAACATTAAAAATGAGTATTATAAAAGTTGTTTAATATAAAACAATAATCAGTTGAACAATCTTATGTACATGCTTGTCAACAGCAATACTGAAAATACATTTTTCTCAATATAAATTTTAAATAATTCCAAACATATTAACTGTATGATTTTTATTGTTTTTTAAAGTTTTATTGCATTATAATGAGAAAAGTTACATGATTTCAACTTATCTGAATTTGTTAACATTTAAAAAACATATTTTAAATAAATAGAATTAAATCACATTCTTGTTTTCTTTTTGTACCCCAACTCCTCCCAGAGACCCCCCTTCAATACCTACAATATCTTTTTTTGTCATATTCTTTAAAATTTATAAAATATTATAATAAAAATGAGTATTATAAAAGTTGTTTGATATAAAACAACAATCAATTTAGCCATCTTATGTAGATGCTTGTCTATGGCATACTGAAAATATATACGTTTTTCTCAATATAAATTTTAAATAACTCCAAACGTACTACCTGTATATTTCAAAATAATACATCATTACTAATACTTTATTAAATGAATATAAATATATAAAGTGTTTTTGTTTGTTTTATATTTAGTAGAGCTTTAAATCTTGGCTCTTACTGTGCTAACTTGATACAAGAGTTACAAATGTCAAGCAAAGCATTCAGTCATACTCTTTGTTGTTCTCTTACAAACCCCCTCCCAATTAAATTGTCTACATTTCTTTTGGGTATATAAATATTTTTAAAATATGTAAGCTGTTATGAAAGCCATAGTATAGTGTAAAAACATGAAATAAACAATACTACTAATAAAGAGGCTGAGATAGGAGAAGCAAGGTCTCAAGGCCATTATGTTGTACACAGCAAAACATTGTCATGAACAAACAAGCTGAAAGTGAATATGGATTATATAATATTGGACCTATTTCTTCAATTACCAAATTAGAGAGACCATTGGATGACAGTCAATAAATTTCTAATTCCTCGTATTTTTGGATTTCAATAGATTAGGATATGTTGGTAATATTAATTTTCATATTAAGATATTAAGAAAAAGTAATTGTTACTTCCTGTTGTTTTTGTTGTAAGAGGCAGAATTAGGTTTGTGTGGATTTGTTGAAAGATTAATTTCTTGCTTCTAGGGTGTAGTTTTGCTCCTTATGTTGATGTTCTCCATCTATTATCCTTTGTAGGGCTGGATTTGTGGAAAGATATTGTATAAATTTTGTTTTGTCATGGAATATCTTGTTTTCTCCATCTATGTTAATTGAGAGTTTTACTGGGTATAGTAGCCTGGGCTGGCATTTGTGTTCTTTTAGGGTCTGTATGACATCTGCCCAGGATCTTCTAGCTTTCATAGTCTCTGGTGAGAAGTCTGGTGTAATTCTGATAGGCCTGCCTTTATATGTTACTTGACCTTTAACTCTTACTACTTTTAAAATTCTTTCTTTGTTTAATGCATTTAGTGTTTTGATTATTATGTAACAGGAGGAATTTCTTTTCTAGTCCAGTCTATTTGGAGTTCTGTAGGCTTCTTGTATGTTCATGGGCATCTCTTTCTTTAGGTTAGGGAAGTTTTCTTCTATAATTTTGTTGAAGATATTTGCTGGCCCATTACCTTGGGAAGCTTCACTCTCTTCTATACTTATTATCCTTAGATTTGATCTTCTCATTGCATCCTGGACTTCATTGAAGTTTTGGGTTAGGAGCTTTTTGGTTTTTGCATTTTCTTTGACTGTTTTCTATGGTGTCTTCTTCCCCTGAGATTCTTTCTTCTATCTCTTGTATTCTGTTGGTGATGCTTGCATCTACGATTCCAGATTTCTTTCCTAGGTTTTGTATCTCCAGGGTTGTCTCTCTTTCTGATTTCTTTATTGTTTCTATTTCCATTTTTAAATTCTGGATGGTTTTGCTCATTTCCTTCACCTGTTTGATTGTATGTTCCTGTAGTTCTTTAAGGGATTTTTATGTTTCCTCTTGAAGGGCTTCTAGCTGTTTACTGGTGTTCTCCTGTATTTCTTTGAGTGTGCTATTTATGTATTTCTTAAAGTCCTGTATCATCATCATGAAAAGTGATTTTATATCTGAATCTTTCTTTTCCAGTGTGATGGTGTGTCCAGGATTTGCAATGGTTGGAGTTCTGGGTTCTGATGACGTCAAGTTGTAAGGCCATGGAAAAATACAAATTGACCCCAGGGGCTGCCTGCACCAGGGTCATGAGAAACTAACCCCAGATGCTGTACCAGGGTCATGAGAAATGGACCCCAGGGACCCTGGGACTGCTCCTCAAGGGTCAGTACCCAGAGGAAATGGCCGTCCACAAAGAGCGGATGTTGCCAAAGATAGCTGAACAATCAATCAATGTATAGGAGATATTTGTATAGCTGTATACTGGAATTTCCCTGGAACCCCCCAGCCCTGTACCTGCTTGCTTAAATACTCTCTGAAACAGTCACTTGGGGTTCAGCTCCTTCCCTAAGGCAGCTGAACCCCGGCACACTACACCGATTAAATCCTCTTGCTGTTGCTATGAATTTTGGACTCTTGGTGGTCTTTGGACAAGGATTCCGAGAGAAAGACTCTTTGGGTCTTTCAAAGTAACCTTGGTTAGTGTTGCTTATATTCTTAAGCGTGGCCTGCATTATCTGGTTATCTCTAGTGCTACCTGCCCTTGCTAATTCTGACTGGAGCATGTGCTTCCTGTGATCCTGGTTGTGTCAGAACTCCTCAGAGTCAAGCTGTCTCTGTGATCCTGTGATTCTGGGATCCTGTGACCCTGGGCTTGTTAGAGCACCTGGGAGTAGAGCTTCCTCTGGGTGTTTTGGGAATGACTGCAGAGTTTGTGCCCAAGGTCTGTTCAGGGTACCAGCTGGCCCAGACAGACTAGAAGCAACTCGAGCCACTGGACTGGCAGAGTTCCTGCGTGCCTGGGTCCACTGGTCCAAGTTACTCCCGGTGTTGGGACAGATGTTGTTTCCTCTTTACCTCTGATCCTGGGCATGTTAGAGCACCTGGGAGTGGAGCTTCCTCTGGGTGTTGTGGGGCCAGAAGGAACCTGAGCTACTGGGCTGGTGGAGTTCCTCTGTGCCTGGTCTTGCTGGTCCCAGTTACTCCTGGTATTTGGACAGATGTTATGTCCTCCTCACTTCTGATCCTGGGCTTGTTAGAGCATCTTGGAATGGAGCTTCCTCTGGGTGTTGTGGGACTGGCTGCAGAGCTTGAGCCCAAAGTCTGCTCAGGGCACTAGCTCAGATGGACCAGAAGAAAACTGAACCACTGGGCTGGCAAAGTTCCTGTGTGTCTGGTCCCATTGCTCCCAGTTATTCCCAGTGTTGGGACAGATGTTGTGTGTCCTCCTCACCTCTAATTCTAGGTGTGTTAGAGTGTCTGGGATTGGAGCTTCATCTGGGTGTTGTGTGACTAGAAGGAACCTGAGCCATTGGATTGGTGGAGTTCCTGTGTGCCTGGGTCCTGCTGGTCCCAGTCCACATCAGACTTTCATGATAATATTTATTATGGCTGCATTAGTGAATAAACAGTGTACATAGTTTCTGGGCTCAAAGAACTTAGAGGCATTCTGACTCAGCAGGGACACCATACTTCCAGAAGTATGCAGTTGCTAATAATTGCAAGGATTTAAATACTGTCTCCCTCATCTCTGCATCTTTAGTTTATTAGTTACTTCATCCATATCACCTCTCATTCTCTTTGAATTTATGAACTGCATGTGATCATGGTATATAGGTAGCAACAAAAAGAAAATTAATATGCACCTAAGAGCAATAAAACAAAATGTAAGAGCATTAAGTTTGTCTGAAAAAAAAATCTAATGACCATAGAGATCTTGACTTCAGGCTTTTGTCTGTATACACTGGAAGCCATGGGAATATTTGTCACACCCTTTATTTCCTTTATCAGTCCTGTGGCTACCTCTAGAATGACCTTCTTTCTATTGGTCTGGAGGATACAACACACAAACCTTGGTCCAAGCCCAGCTTTATTGTCCTGTCTTTGGAAATGTCTTAATATTTTTAATCATTTCCCATCTGAAAGAATTCTTCCTCCATTTGTATTCCAATGTCACTTAGGAAAACAAGCAAAAGAAAACAAACAAACAAAAACACAAAACCCAAAAATCAATAGCCACACTGTTGTTCAAAAAATACTTAGTCTTCTTCCAATTTTAATATATTTCCTTTTGACGATTGTTGTCACATTAATCTCAATATTCACTCTTACACTTATATGTTGATTTAATGAAGTAGACTTGTGTTTTACTTACTGTAATTATGTTTTCAGAACTCAGTCTTGATCATTAGAATATCTCGCTAAACTGAGTTTTCCTTGTATTTATCAAAACTACATGCAGTGAAGGAGTATAGACCAATCTATTTCTGTCCTATTGTGGAGTGTAAAACATGACTAGCATCTATAAGGCAGAAACCTCCTATTTCTAAGATACTGCAATAATTCCATCTTCACATCTAAAACATGTAGGTAAGATGAACAATTTCTAAGTCTTCACTTGAAGAACAAAGCAGGCTGGACTGAAGGAGAAAATCCAGATACATTCTAGGAGCATTATATCACAGGAAAGAAGGACTGGGATGGTGTGGTCCCAACTTTTCGTCTATTTGCTTCACTCTCACTGTTCCCTTTGACATTTTAGAAATCTTTTGTTCATCTTTAACTACCACTTTTCCTTTTCTGCCTGTTTAATTGACACCAGAATCATGTGATGTTTCAGGGAAGTTATCTTTTGCACCGTACTACAGATTGCATTGACCTCCTGGAGATATTTCTCCTCCTTAAGGCTAACCCTAAGGCCCATACTGCAGTTCAGCTGAGCACCCATGACAGGAAAAAAGAAGCTATCTACTTTGTAGCAGTATTCTCCTCTGAAAATTCTATCAGTGATCTAGTATGCACACAATTTCTTTTAAACAAAGGAACATTTTAATAGTACAACCAATTGCCAGTTGGTCATCATGATAGACAGTAGTCCACGCTTTTAAATATAATATATTTTGATCATCAATATATAAATTATCCCTTTTATGTTTATATAAAACATATGCAATTGAGTAGTCTATTTTTCCTCAAATATACAAGTATTTTTAAAGCTGATGCAAAGTGCATTATATTCTGATATTTAAAAGACAGGTTTTCTTTAACATTGTTTAAATTAATTTCAGCATTATTATTGTTTTCCTGTAGTTGAATGTACTTCATTCACTGCCAAGAACTTTATTGTTGATTGCTTTGATTTAATCCTTAACAACTTTTAGTAGTTACAAGGTATTTTCTCCTAAATTTTTAAATATAAAATTTCCTGACCACATGGGAAGAACATTTAGTGAAGCTGTTACACAAAACTCGTTATATTTAACCTACTAAATATGAGTGTGACAGAAGGATCTGTGCCACAGTGAATTCTCAGCATCACCATTCAGGTCTTACTGGACATGGTTGCCATTTTTTTTTTCTGTCTATGGCATATCAATATTAAGGAATGTCAGGGAGATTAAAGGATGGTTTGCAGACAATCATGAGCATTTTTGATGGAACTCTTAGTAAAATGCCAGTCTATATGTCTTAAAATACATATTCTTTGTATATTTGTTACCTATTTTACATAGAACTCTGATGGTAACCATGACTACGCTGTGTGAGCTGGATTGCCCAATATCTATTCATCTGATCTGATTCTTTCCCCATTTTCCTCGGGGAGATACAAAAAGCCATTTGCTGCAGCAGTGAAAATGACAAAATACAGTAGTCAGTGAGATTATAAAAATGAAGGGCACATGCCAGTTCCCTGTGTCCAGGATGATTTAGAGGATAGGGAACATTCATAGCTTCAAGAAATTATATAAATATGAATAAGTTGATACAAAGCACAAAATAAAGGGAGAGATGTAAAATATAAATCAATAAACAAATAAATAAAATCAAGTAATCAAAGGAATACAACACCTGTCTTGGTTGGCGGGTGCCCTGAGAAGACCTTGGGCACAAGCTCCATAGCCAGTCCCACAACACCCAAAGGAAGCTCCACTCTTAGGCATTCTAATATGCCCAGGATTAGAGGTGAGGAGGACACAACATCTTTCCAAATACCAGGAGTAAGTGGGAGCAACAGGACCCAGGTACACAGGAACTCCGCCAGCCCAGTGGCTCAGGTTCCTTCCTGCCTGTCTGGGCTGGTGCAGCCATTCCCAAACACCCAGAGGAAGCTCCAGTCCCTGGTGCTCTAACAAGCCCAGGATCACAGGATCCCAGAACCATGGATCACAGAGACAGCTTGACTCTGAGGAGTTCTGACAGAACCAGGATCACAGGAAGGACATGCTCCAGTCAGATTTAACAAGGTCAGGTAGCACTAGAGATAACCAGATGGTGTGGTGCATGCATAAGAATATAAGCAAAACAAACCAAGATTACTTGGCATCCTCAGAACCCAATACTCCCAGCCTAGCAAGTCCTTGGAAAACATCATCACATCGGAAAAGCAAGATTTAGATATAAAATCACTTCTCATGATGATGATACAGGACTTTAAGAAAGACATAAATAGCACCCTCAAAGAAATACAGAAGAACACAAGTAAACAGCTAGAAGCGCTCATGAGGAGGGCTTCTAAAATCCCTTGAAGGAAAACACAATCAAACCGGTGAAGAAAACGAGCAAAACCATCTAGAATCTAAAAATGGAATTAGAAACAATTTAGGTCAATATTCCATTCTTTGCATATTTTTTCTTGTTCAATATTTTTTCTCCTTATATAGTCTAATACTAACCTTATTAGATATGTAATTGGCAGAGATTCTTTCTGTCTTCTACAGACTGCTGCTTTGATTCAGTTATGGTATCCTTTGCTAAATAGGAGCTGTAAACCATTTATTCACTGTTGATGTCCTGTTGAGAATGTCCTTTCCTGTGCCAAAGAATTGAACTGTGTTCTGTATTTTCTCTTCAATTGAATCCAGGGTATCTGGTATTAAAATGCTGTTGTCCTTTATATATTTGGAGTTAAACTTTTTGCAGCATGATATAGAATGATCTATTTTCATACATATTTTTACATTTTATACATATCTATTCAGTTGGACAAACACCATTTGTTGAAGATGCCATTCTTCCTAGAGAGTGTGATTTTTACTTCTTTATGGAGTTAACTCTTGGTATTCAATTCTGTTCTAATGACCCAAAATATCAAGCTGTTTTTATTACTATAGTTTGAGACATGGGATGGAGATGCTTCCAACAGTTTCTTTATTATTCAATAATGTATTTTTTTTTGTATGTTTCCACATGTAGCTGAATATTGGTTATGGTTGTTTCAGTTTTTGTATAGAATTCTTTTGGAATTTTGATGATGAGTACATGGAATTTTGATTAAGAATACATTGAATCTGCAACTTGCCTCTGAAAAAATGGCCATATTCACATTTAAATCCTACTGATTTAAACATGATTGATCCTGATTGAATCCTACTGATTGAACATGGTAGATCTTTGCATTTTCTGATATCTTCTTTAGTTTCTTTTTTCAATGTATTAAGATTTTTGTTATGTAAGTCTTTCACCTGTTTGGCTAGAATTATAATGGAATATTTTCATGAGTGATGCTGGAATTTGTCAAAAACCTTTTTTTCATCTAATGAGATAATTGTGCCTTTTTTGATGTTATTGTCTTATTTATGTTGAGGATTATGTTTATTGATTTACATATTTTGAACCATAATTGTGTCTCTGGAATTAAATCATAGTAGATAATCTCATTTTTCAGTATGTTCTTCAATTTCAAATTAGAATTTTGCATTTATTCTCAAAAGAGTAATGGTCTATAAATTTCTTTTACTTGAGTCATTGTGTAGGTCTTTTTTTTTTTAAATCAGGTAATAGTGGTTTCATAAAAATATTTGAAAATGTTTCTTAAGTTTCCATTTTTAAGAAAAAATTTAGGAGTACTGGTTTCAGTTCTTCTTTGAAGGTCTGGTAGAATTTTGCACTGAATCCCTCTGACCATTGGCACCTTCTTGGTTGTGAGAGTCTAATTTTATTTCTATTTCACTAGAAGTTATGGGTTGGATTATTTTGTTTATAACATCATCTTAATTTAACTTTGGTAAGTTGTATATAATAAGAAATTAATCCTTTTTAAAAAAAAATCCTGTTTAGGGGAGTAGACTTTTAAAGTACTTCTTTACCACTCTGTGAATTTCCTTGGGATCTGTTGTAATGTCTCCCTTTTCATCTCTTATTTATTAATTTGTATATTCTTTACCAATATGTTAATATCAAGAATAAGTTAATGTGGATAAAAGTCTATAAATCTTGTTGATTTTCTAAAAGACCCAACTCTTTATTTTATTGATTCTTTGTATTGATGTGTATTTGTTAAGTATTAATTTTTCTTTGTTTCTATTTCAGTCATTTCAGTTCTATGTTTTATTTCTTCCTATCTATTCTGTTTTGGATATTGGTTTTTCTTGTTTCTCTAGAGCTTTCAAATGTGTTGTTAAGTTATTAACATAGGATAACTTTAGGTTACTTTAGTTTTTGTTTGGTTTGTTTAAATTGTCTTCATAGTGTCAAATAGGTATGTATTTGTTGTAATTTTGTGTCTTTTCAATTTTTTAAAACTAATTAATTTCCTTCTTGATTTTATGCCTTGATCCATTTTTCATTTAGTAGTGACTTCTCCAGGTTTCATGGTTTTGCATACTTTCTACCGTTTAGTTGTTCATATTTGGCTTTAACTTGTGGTCGTTAGGTAGGATGCAGGGTATTATTTGACTTTTCTACATCTGTTGACCCTTGCTCTGAAACAATATAATGAAAATTTTTGAAGAAATTTCCATGTCTGTTCACAAGAAAGACATACTTTCATGACTGGGTGGAATGATTTAGATGTCTATTAGGTACATTTAATTTATGACATTATTAAACTTCAGCAGTACTCTTTTCAGTTTTTGTCTATATGCTATGTCTATTGGTAAAAATGAGTATTAAAGTAATCCACTATGACTGTGTAAGTAATCAGTACGTGAGTTTAATAATGTTTCTTTTATGTACTTGGATGTCATTGTATTTAGAGCATAGGTTAAGAATTACAATGTTCTCTTGGTAGAATACTCATCCATTGATAAGATGTACTGTCATTATCTGTTGTGGGAAATACTAAAAAAGGAACGGGGCATATTTCCATGCTTGTGCCAGCAACTCTCTGCCCTGGCATCGGCCATGCACTGGTAGGCAATGGCCAACCTGTTTTTATCCTGTGGAGACTCTGCCTCAGAGCTCCAAAATCTCTCCAACCAGCTCCTACTGGCAGGTCACTACCACATCAACCCCATGCTTCAAAACCCACATGACCATGTGTACTCTTTGGTTGGTGGTTTAATCCTGGGGCTGCATATGTAGCAGAGGATGGCCTAGTCTGTCATCAATGGGAGGAGAGGCCCTTGGTCTTGTGAAGGTTTATGCTCCAGTGTAGGGGAATGCCAGGGACAGGAAGCTGGAGAGGGTGGGTTGGTGAGCAGGGGGAGGGGGTAGGGTATAGGTTTTGTTTGTTTGTTTGTTTTTTGTTTTTTGTTTTTGTTTTTGTTTTTTTTTTTTTGGAGGGGAAACCAGGAAAGGGAATAACATTTGAAATGTAAATAAAGAAAATACCTAATTTTAAAAAAACCCACATGGCCTTTGTAGTGCACATCAGACAATGTCACACTTTTCCTCTGTGCTTTTCTCTCTTGAACCCAGAGGAGCAGCTGCATAAAAGAAAAACGCAACACAAACTTAGTTCAGAAACAATGGTAACTCAATCGCTGGGCACAACTAAAATCCTAATCTTGTAAACCTTATTAAATCTAAATCCGCCATTAAAACTGGGAGTCACTAGTAATTACCTCTTGTCCTCATGGTATCCCAGTTCAAAATGCTCTAACTCTCTCCTCCTCCTTCTCTTCCTTTTGTCCAACTGGAAGTCTGGCCTACTTGCCCAGTGATTGGCTCCTGTATTCATTAGGGGATTGGCTCACAAGAAGTCATGTGACTGAATCACTCCTTGTCCATAACTCCTCCCTGGAGAGCAGAATTAGCATCAAAATATAAATGGCACCAGGTCCATCCATAACAATGACAAATTCATGGCTCTGAGTTTATTGTTAGGGTGTTTTGAGATATTTTAATTAGAAATAATTGAGAGTAGTTAATGGAAAACAGTGCAGATTACTTTACATAGATAGTTGGTTTTCAAAAATGTCAGAAATCCATAGAATGTGATATTTAATGTTATTTATTCACTTGTTGTTGAGACAAGTCTGCTCCTGACAGCATTCTCTTTCTTGGATACAAAGAAGAAATTGAGCATCATTAATGTTTAATTTTGTTATGAAATCTCCCCCCTCCAGATATTAAAATAGCCAAATGCTTGCTTCTTAGATCCATCTCCTTGAAATATATGATTCTATCTTGTTACAAATTCTAATCTGTCCTTGTTGGGTAGGTAAATTTTTTAGATGCAGCAGAAACATGTTTTTCTAGTTTGGTTTCTGTTGATGTGATGAAACAATGACTACAAAGAACTTGGTATAGAAAGGGTTTAGTTCATCCATCATAAAGAAAATCAAATGCAGGAATTTGGGGCAGGTATTGAAGAAGAGCTAACTAATGAATGCTGCTTACTAGGCGCTATCTGTGATTCGCTCACTCTACTTGCTTTCTTAAAGATAACCACACTGAGATGAGCCCTTAATCATTAATTAAGCAAATATCCAGCAAACATTCCCAGGAATTAATAAGATGGATGCAATTCCTCAGTAAAGCTCCCTATTTCCAGGTTTCTGAAATTGTGGTAAGGTGATAAAAACTGGTGTATATACATACATTTGGCCTAGCGTTTACCCATGTATTTAATGTTGACCACGTGAGATTAGATAACTATCAGAGAACTTATCCCTGAAGAAAAATAAATAAACCTCCATCAAGAGTCATTGATTGCACTTCCCTCTTCATCTGTTGATAAGACCTTGTAAAATTTCCTCTGTCCACACTGTCATGTTATATGATGGTGTCATTATTTTGAAAAGTAAATAAAAGTCACCTAAGTAAATTTTGCAATTTTGAGCAATTATACTGTATTTTTAAAGCAGAATTATTTAGAATATATAAGTTCTAAGAGACCAGCACTGCCAGCCCAGATTATTATACCCAAGAAAACTATCAATCACAATTGATGGAGAAAGAAAAATATTTGACATTAAAAAAACAATTGAATCGTTTCTGTATACCAATCTAATTCTACAAAAGGCTACAAAACTCAGATTGCAAGATAGTTAAATACAACAAAGAGTACACCAGGAATAAATAATCCCAGAACAGCTACTCAAAAAGGTGAAAACCCTATACTACAACAATAACAAATAATATAAATTAATAAAGATTGCTTATTAAATTAATGATCTAAAAATCCCATAAGAAGACATAGATTAACAGACTGGAATCAGTAGAAATCTTATATTTAAAACCCTTTAGGTGCAAAGTTAATGAATAAAAATATTATTTAAAAAGATGGCATCAATAAATGTTATATGCTTTCTCTGGAAATAAAACTATTTTGATTTAATAATGTAATTTTAGAATAAATAATATATACTTGTAATAATTGTATTAACAAATAAGAAAGCATTAAAAACAGCAAAGTTAAGCATATATTAAATGGATATTCAAAACTAACCTATTATTGTTTACTAAGTTTTAGTCTCTTACAAATAAAAATAAAAATTAAGTTCTAGATGTGCATGTAAGTATTTGGTGTTTTACACAGTAGAACATGAATTTAACGTATATATTCACAATTTGACATAGTTTTTCCTCTAGGTGTGTGTGTATATGTATGTATTCAGTGGGAACATTTCAGATCCTATCTCTTAGCAAATATCAAGTAAATAGAATATTACTAACTGACTTTTCTTTTGCATATTTGATCCTCAGACTTTATTCATCTTTAATTATTTATGTAAATGTACTGTTCATTGAATATGTCTCTCTGTACATTTCTATGGATATACACACATGAGGATAATGTCAGCTGTCTTCCTCCATTTCTCTTCATTTTATTTACTGAATCATGGTTGCTTTGTTTGTTTTGATATGAATCAAATTATCCAAATTATGGAGATTGAATTCCATCCCTTCTACTTATGCTAAAAGTACTTTATGTGACAAGCCATGTTCCAGCCCCTTATTTATTAAATAATTAAATCTTATAAGCTTGACCAATACTTCCATGACCTTCTTTAAGAGGGTTCTTCTTTTAGAGTTCACACTAAAATGTAAACTGACATCAAAATTGTTCTTTTTCCCCCGCTTCTTTCATTTACAGTTACAACTCAAGCAGTACTTCTATAAAAGAAAACAGTAAGAAGACATTGTTAATATGCTAAATTACATCATTCAAATTACAGAATTGTCTAAATATATCCGATAAGACTATTTTCAATCAATAAATAAATTACTGAAATAAATGGTATATTAATTATATCTCAAAATTGTTCATAAAACATAGTGATAATCTTTTAATTATTTTTGAGAACTCTATATGCATGTATGTATTGTGTATAGGTACCAATATAGATAGATACATAGATAGATAGATAGATAGATAGATAGATAGATAGATAGAGATAAAGATATGAAGAGAAAAGGAGAAGGAGAGAAACTTTAGTGAACTGAAAAGAAATCTGCAAGTATACCTGACAGATGAGGAGATTAAAATATCAAAGAACATTATGAACCACTTAGGAGGGCATTTAGATTGTCAACTAACTTCTCACAAATAATAATGGGAACAGGAGGCAATAAAATAACATTTTCAGCATTCTAATAGAAATAGTTGTCAACTCTGGTTTCAGCACATACATTTATTTGTCTAAAGGAAAGATACAGTATAAATCTTCTGGTTTTACAAAAACTTGAACACCACAACCCTCAGTATGTAGTTCCTCTCACTTGGAGCTGAGTGACATTGTATCTGAGTTTGGGATAACACAAGGTAATCAGGCTTATATGTACCACTGTTGGTCTAGTCTTTTGCTTTCATTAAATAAAGAGCCTGGGCATCTCATAAGACATCAGAGACACAGGATAACACACAATAGTTGAATCATTAGACTAGAAGGCTGCCTGGAAAATACTTGATTCTATTCAATGTGAACGAAAAATAAACTTTCATGCTGTTAACCACTGAGATTTGATGTTTTGTTTGTCATGAAAGGAGAAAGGATGAAAGAATTTTAGACCAAACAAAAGATGGATTCATATTTTTTTAAAAAATGGAAAAAATATTCAAGAATATATTTCATCAATATGCAAATGTAGATTAGAGGAAGAACATGTGTACTTGGGAAGCTTCTGCAACAAATAAGCTCCTTATAAACACAGTTAAGTGAGTAAAATAGCACATTGAAGAATAAAAATGTAAAGAAACTTATTCAAATTTTTTCCAAATTTAGGTTAAAGATATTATGGTTGCACAATATGACATACATTGTTGAAATATCATATTACTAAGAAAAATAATAGATACAGTATCTGAACATATTCCATAAATAAAAATTTTCTTTGGAAAAGTCAGAAGTGTATTCAAGTGAAGTTTAAAAGTGTATACATTTTAGGATAATACAGGTGTATATTAATAAAATATATGAATACAAAATATTAATAATCTATATAAAAGACAACATATTAAACAAGGCTTTAGAAAAACTTGGGCAAACACTTGATGATACCTTTTATATTAACTAATCTTATTTTTAAATTTCAATTTTGTTGAGAAATAAATTAAATAGCTTTGAGTACATTTATTTTAGAGTATTTGTTACCATTAAAAATATAGCTTTTCATAATCTGTGTTTGAAAATTTGGTTTTACTTCAATGGAAATTAAATGAGGAGACTAAACTGTAAATCAGTTCAAAGAAAAATAGACCATATAACAAGTGGCTCGGAAAATGAACAAAACAAAGCATAGCAAGACAGGTGAAACCAAGCCGACCTGGTGCTTCCTCGCCAAGCGGGGACATAATGACACATCATGGGGATTGAAAAATAGATTTTCCAATATAGTCAAAGCATGAAAGGTTTAATGATATTAACATGTTGATCATGTAAAACTGGCATGTGTCTTCAACTCTGACTAAATCAAGTCTTGTAGGCATTTTAAAAATAAAATTACATAATTTTCTACCACAATGTAGAATTTTAAAAGTAAGGTTTTAATTTAAAGAGAAGAGGACCAAATATAGAGTCAGGAATGGAATGATACCACAAGCAGGGTGAAGTAGTTACTAGAGCAAATCGGAAGCTGATTAGAGATACTAGAAAGCAGAATCAGCACATGTGAAGCTAGGTCAACTGAGATCACTCAGCCTCAGAGACAAAGGGAAAACATGCACAGCCTCAGAGGCCTGTGGGCCATGGTCAAGAACAGGACATATAAGGAATGCTAAAGAGAAGTGCAGAAATGAATTGTGTATGTTTGATGAAAGAATGACTAAAACTTCTCCAATTTGATAACAACCCATTTCCCTGAACTCAAAAAGCATGTTTAAGGAGATGCACATACAGAAACATCATGATCAATAGATGTAAAAAAAAAAAAAATAAGATCAGAACCACTAAAAGACCATTAGCAGATATCTCAGAAAACATGACAGTGAATAGAAAGTAGAGTGGCATTGTAAGTTAAGAGAATATATAAACAAACAAACAAACAAACACGATACTGTCAGTCAAGCACCCTGAATGATAGACCTAGTCTTTGCAAATGAATAAAAAAGTGGTGTATAGAAAATATAGAACCCCAGATGATGACTAGACCTACTATTTTCTCAAAATTAATGTGCTATTCAAAATTGTACAAACTGAACAAGTTATAAAATCAATATAATAAAGTTTGATGCAGTCTATACATTAACAATGCCTCAATTTATAACACCTTTAAAAAACTATAATACAATACTGATGAATGTATGTTATAAACAATATGAAGAGTTTATGCATTGAATAGTAAATTTATCTGAAGAACAAATGTCTGGAGCCATCCAGAGACTGCCCCACCTGGGGATCCATTCCATAGACAGTCACCAAAACCCAGACATTATTGTGGATGCCAAGAAGTGAATGCTAACAGAAGCCTGATGTATCCTCTCCTGAGAGGCTCAACCAGTGCCCGACAAATATAGAGGTGGAAGTTCTCAGCCAACCATTGGACTGAGCACAGGGTCCCTAATGGAAGAGATAGAGAAAGGACCCAAGAAGCTGAAGGGGTTTGCAGCCCTATAGGAGGAACAACAATATGAACCAAGCAATACCTCCAGAGCTCCCAGGAACTAAACCACCAACCAGAGATTACATATGGAGGAACCCATGGATCCAGCCGCATATGTAGCAGAGGATGACATTGTCGGTCATTACTGGGAGGAGAGGCCCTTGGTCCTGTAAAGGCTCTGTGCCCCAGTGTAGGGGAATGCCAGGGCCAGGAAGCAGGTGTGGGTAGGTTGATGAGCAGGGAGAGGGAGTAGGAGATAGGAGGTTTCTGTGGGGAAACCTGGAAAGGGGATAACATTTGAAATGTAAATAAAGAAAATATCTAATAAAAAAGAAAAAATAAAAAGAAAGATATCACATGCTGATGCAATAGAATGAGCTTGTTCAAAAGATGATATGATCCCATAAAAAGATCTACTGCTTCAGTTTAATCCCTCCTCCAAACTATAGTGATCTATTTTTACAGAAGTGGGAAATTTGATCCGTAAATTCAGAATGTCTCCGGTCGGTGGTGGCACACACCTTTAATCCCAGCACTTGGGAGGCAGAGGCAGGCAGATTTCTGAGTTCGAGGCCAGCCTGGTCTACAGAGTGAGTTCCAGGACAGCTAGGCTACTCAGAGAAACCCTGTCTCGAAAAACCATAAATTCAGAATGTCAAAGCTCCAAACAGACAAATACTGTAAAGGTACAGCTGGTACCTCATATACTCTAATATAAAACTATATAAAGCTAAAGTAATAAATACTGTGTGGTACAGGTATAACAACAGATACATAGCTAACACAATTGAGTCGAGAACCAGTAAAAGAGCAAAACATCTATGGTCAATTGATTTTCAGCAGAGGCACTACAACTCAATGGAGAAAAGTCTTTTCTTTTCGAGAAATATTCTGAAGATCTTACTACTCTCTGCTCTGTCAGAGGTGCGAGGTGACCGTCTTGTTTTATCTTCTGTGAGGATTAATATTTCTCATCTTCTTGAACTAGCAACTGATACAGACTAAGTTCTGATAATATGCCATTCCTCATTTCACATTATCAAACTCCACAGCCCAGATGCCACTGGAAGCCAGAATCCCCACAAACTCAAGTAGCTGTACATACAAGGTATTCACTGACCATAAAGGTTAAACACAAAGACATGGGAATTGCAAGTCAAATATCAGCATGGATTGCACACTGAGATTGTATTACAAATAAACAAGCAAATAAATAGTAAGCTACAACCTAAAATATGATAATGAATGCTATTAAGTTATTTAGGATGGAAAAATAATTATAGACTTTATATTGGTATCCAATCTGTTAATATCTAGTGTAGTTATTTCAGAGTATATTCTACAAAATTCTTCCCCATATACCCTCACTGAATTTAGTGTTGCTTAAGTAAATCTAATTATTTAAAGATGCAAAAAATCATATTCAGAGACATTAAATGGCTTGTTAAAATACAGCATTGCTCTTGCATTGAAATCAGAACTTGAGATGTACTTGCCTAAGTTTGTTTCTTTTCTATCCAGTAACTATAATAGTGAAAATATTAAACTTTGAATTTAAATTTTATTGTCTGGAAAATTAAAACTGTCCTGTCAAGATACTCAGACGTAGTAACTGTTATTTTAACCCAAAATAGCATTTTGCAGAGTAAGGCAGAGTGATTTTGATTATCAAATAGTTTTAAAAGTCACCACTAGCTGTTCCCATTTGCTCTTGCTTTTTTCACAATAAAAATCTCCTAACACTCTTGAGATGTGGTAAAACCTGAATGTAGGCAAAAAATACATTCATGTGTTTATGATTTACAGTGCTTTCTACACAAATAGCTGTAATGAAAGGGGATCAGAGCTTTTCACATCAATACAACAAAACAGTATTATGCAAACATTCCCATTGAGTGCTTCCATTATCAAACTATTCTTCATTGATTCAAGCAACAACAATATCAACTTGATACTATAATGACTCAAAAGGAGCAGCCCTAAAGTGTGCTTTCCCTTGAACAAAGGGAGCCCAGAGACAAGATTTATTGCCACAAGATGTTCTAAGATCCTTTAGATATCTAACAGTTGTTCTCATTCATAACAAATAAAGGTAAATTAAATGAGAGGTAAGGACTATATGGTTTTTTCCTGCTTCTTCAGTAGAACAGGTCAGCAGCAAAAGCACACACAGTTCCCCAATTGTCTATACAATAGCTCAGTTAGTTCACTAGGACATTTTCATGATACGCATGGATTTACTTTTGGCCATTGTTCAGATGGATGCAAAATCCTATGGTCTTCAATATCTCATCTTCATCAGGTATAGAAGATGCTATGAAAATTATTCCATTCCCACTTGGTTATGTTATGAACCAAAATATGGTAAAACACAAAAAGTAAATTGGTCAAAGGCACTTAAAGGATAGCATTCAGTAACTAGAAGAGAAAATGTATTAGCTGAGTAGACAACGGGAGAAAACAGAATGAGCTTGGAGGCTTAGTGGTGAAAACATGCTCATTTGGTTGTATTCTGGGACATGGATACCTTTAGTAAATGTGGAAAATATGTATAGTAATGGTAATAGGCAACATGACAAATACCAAATATGTGATCACTAACTTGTGTGGAAGGCTTATGACCATAGACTTAAAGATCAATGTTCAGGGACACATTTTGGATTCACAGAAGACCTACATTACACAGTATGGCCTAAGCGGTTTCCCATCCACTAGTGCAGGAATAAATCTTAAACTTAGAGATGACAAAGCTTGAAGGTTATGCCTCCAAATCATTTAAATATTTGGTTTTTGAGATGTTTCCAGATGACAGACTGGGATATTAATAACATAAATCATGAAGACTTTCTCTTTAAATCATCCATCCCCTCAGTCAGTTGTGGCAGAAATAAAATTATCAGCTACAGAAACAGGAATTGTAATGAAGAATGAGATTTGCCCATTAAGATCTTTATTTTAATGTTTTAATGTAATGACAACTATAAAAATAAATGATAGTTGTAAAGTAGGCTAATACCTTGGTAGTTGATATATTTCCCTTCAAACAATCTTCATTTTCTATTCAGTATTATTTATTCGATGAAAACATACATTCACTATAAGAAACCTTTAGTAAACTGAGGGAAGACAATGAATAAAGTGTAAAGTAACAGACATGGGAGAAGTTCTTTGTTAGATTGGATATTGGACTTGCCTACCTTACTGTGTCTTTCATTATTGTTTGTTACTTCTTGTTAAGATCAACAATTTCTGCCTTTACTGTGAAAGTTTCGTTTCTAAAAGTTGCATTGAGTGTTCTTCATTCTTAACCTCAATTGGCTCCTGTCTAGAGGGCTTTGTGTAAGACGGCAGACACCAACACCCGTGATGAAGAATGCAGAATCACAGCTTATTTCGAAAAACAGGTAGCATATATACTCAGATAATTCTTCAGTCAAAGCATAATCTGTTGAAATATCGAGTTGAAACCCTGCCAGTATATTCCTATTGTGTTAGCAATGTTTGTGCCAGTTTCTATCAGCCTTCAAAAAACTGTGCTCACTCTCTGGCACCCACAAAGCATCTTGCCCTCATGGAACTCAGTCATAGGTGATTAAGGAAAATTGAGCCTGGAGATTAACTTCAGCTTTTAAAGTGAATAACAAATTTGAAACTATAGTTTTTAATCTTACACAGGGAGAGAAAAGCAATGGGCTACTACATTCATTAAGTTTTGGAGTATTCTGTTATCTTTAGATTATCAAAGAGGAAAACCTAGGAATACTTTTTTTTTTTGTAAAGCTGCATAGAAAAACAAAGCTATGTGATTTTAAGTTAGTCCAACCAATGTCCTTCATCTTGAGAGAGGCTGGTACCTGAGACTCATGCATGCAGCAGCCCTGTGGCTGCATCCCTTTGCTTCTATGCACAAGCTGTGCTTGAGATCTTCCGCCTCATGATTATCTTCACTCTGAAGTTCTCAGTTTGCCTCTTCCCCTAATCAAGTATGCTCTCTGGAAACAGCAATGTTAGTTTCCTAAAAATTTTGTGGAACTGAAACTCTGATGTAGCTTTTTTTGTTGTACTTGTTTTTAGAGAAAGAAGGACTGCTGTTACAGCTTTTCCCCATTGCCCAGAGTCCAACAGGATTTGTTTGGATTGTTCCTTTTCTAGCTTAATAAAACAGTGTTCTATGTCCTGCACAGCTAAACCTTGACAATATGTAAAACAAAATAAATATGAATCTCCGAACACAAAAGAGTTTTCATATAAAAAGTAAATGGGGTGGTATGTTATCTAACCTGTTATAATGACATTTTCTTCAGCAAATTATTATGTATTTTTCTGTTCAATTGCCCTTGTCTTTTTGTACTACTGTAACAAAATGCCAGAAATTGGGTTATTTATGAGAGCATAAACTCATTATTTCACAGTCATGTAGGCTGGGAAGTCCGAGATCAAAGAACTGCCAGCTTCAGTTTCTGGTGAAGACTCACTGTGTTTCCAACACAGTGCCTCTTACTGCCTCTTATATGGCAGAAGGTGTGATTATTTTATCTTATTGTGACAGAAGGCAGAAAGACAAAAGGAACTGAATTCATTCTTCCAAACATTTTTATAAAAATGTTAACCTCATCTGTTATCAGACACAGTTTTCCTGTAATCTCTTGAAGGCTTTACCTCTTAGAAATGATATCTTAGAAATAAATTTCAATCTGAATTTTGGAGGAGAATAACTTTCAGAGCAGAATAGAATAACCATGAACCTAGATCCTCACAAAAATAGTATATCGATCCCATCTCAGCCTTAAGACTTCCAGTAATCAATTAAAAATTTTAAAGTCTAAAGTCTTATGTAAAGAAAAGGCCATCTAAAAAGACAAAGAGAAAGAGACTGGGTATGATTCATTTTGAGAGAAATCCTCCAGACTGGTGGTATGTGGAATTGAACAAGTGACATGTTTCACAAATACAATGGTGGATAAATCTGATGATACACTTCATGCCAAGTGACACATTAAAACTCTATGTGTAGGCAGCTATAGTTATCACGTGTCCATTCTCTCTACCTGCAGATTTAGCAGCACATGGGTGACACAAATGCCACCATGTTTATTCAAACTTTGAACATTGCAACAGACATTATCAGCTATAAAGTTCACATGCAGACCTATATAATGTAATTCAAATTACAATTTTAAAATGTAAATTATATTTATGTCACAAAATTATCCTATTAAATAATGTAATGTAATTTGTATTCAATTACCCATAATTTACAGTCACAAAAACTTGTTTTAAGTGAGTTTACAAATTCTGTTGAGCCACATATATTGTTGTTCTTGGCCACATGTAGATGCATATGGCTTCACTTTGAACCTGCATACCCTCTGTAATGGTAATCAAAGACACATCTTAGTCTTAGTTATGTCATAGGTAAGATAGATCTTAGTCATAGATAAGGAACCAAGGAACATATTAGTAGAATGTATAGGAGAGAAATGCACAGCAAGTCTGAGCATTGAGCTCCAATGTTTCATGGGCACACTGCAAAATATTCTGCCCTCAGTCCATTGGCACTCCTGCCCTGTAATGTCATTTAGACATTTAGAGGTCTCCAAAATGCTTATGGAGACATTTCCTGTTGTCTTGATAAAAGCATCTGGCTTCTTTCTACCCATATTTGTCAGTCCTGATGCTTCTCCCTACTATACATTGTTAGTATTTATATCTGGCGATGCCAAGAATTTTCAGAATATTGAAATTTGGCCTTCTTATTTATGATATATTACAGAATTAGAGTGTTCCTCTTTCTTTTCCTTTCATGATAAGGAACTGAGATAATACACACAGACCCTCTAAATTTGGGTGACACATTTCTTCTACTAACTATCCTAAGTATCCCTTATACATTGTCTTCTACAAAGTGCTTGGGGACATAGAAAACTAAACCAAGTTCTTTGTTGTTTTGTAACTAGACTGTTTTCTCTAGTTTCTAATATTTTGTCTCTCATGGCTGAGACCCTATCACAGTTGTCTTTATTGTCAATTTGGACTAACATTATGATTGTGCCTAAGTAGGTAATCTCCAAGAACAAGGCTTTCCCTGTCTTTCCTCTTCATCTGAGCTATCACCAGAATAACATTTTATGGTCACTTCCAAATTTAAAGAATATCTTACAGTAGTGTTTCATTTCTCAACTTTGTGCTGCATTAACAAAATACTCTTATCTATCCAGTCAATTCTTAGGGTCTGTTATCTGAAAATCCCTGATCAAGATGTTGCAAGTTTAGATAAAGTCCTGATCTCACCACTGTTATGTCTTTACACAGCAAAAAGGTGAGTGTTGGCTGGGGAGATGGTCCAGTGGTTGACAATACCATCTGGCCTCCTAAGGGTTGTGAGTTTGATTCCTGGCTCTTGTCAAAAATGGTGAGAATATTTTTTAAGCCTGGTAGAAAGGTAGAAAGAACATAAAGAAAGAGCATCCAAATTCAATTGCTTTTATGAAAGTGCCAGTTTCATCACTGAGAGCACAATCATTGTGGCCTCAACATTTTCTAAAGGCTCTTAGTAGGTTTGCACTGGAAATTAAGTTTCAACATGAATTTTGGAAAGCACAACTATTCATAAAAAAAATAACGTTTCCAAATGAATGAAAAATCTAGATACCTTTCTAACTTCACAATGACTTTTGTATGTTTTTGACCTCTAGGAAAACTGTTGTTGCAAGCAATGGAATGACTGTTAGACCCATTCAAAACTAATTAAGCAAACTGTTTATCACTTGTACTCCAAGTTCTTCAGGGAATTGAAAATTCGCTAGAGATCCAGGAGAGTCATGATGAATGTACTTAATAAAATATGATTAAAGTATAAGAGACAAAAATACATCCTATCTTATTCTGAAACTAAACATCAATTATTTGAAATATTTATAATCATTTCTGTCAATTATATAGATAGTTGTCACAATTTCACTGTTTACTGTGACTTTTGATTTCTTAGTTCAGGTATATATTTTTAATGGGTCTACCCATTTAACAATTTAGCAAAAGTGTCTACCATTTAACAAATGTCTGTTTCCTATGTGTGTCAGGTACTGGGGTCAGAGTTAGTAATGGAGCACTGGGTAAAATGGGCAAGATGCTTGTATTCACTGTTGCCAGAGCTGGAGACTGGCTACAGAGGGTTATTAAATAAATGATGATGATGAGTGCAGTGGCTCTTACCTACAATCCCAGCACTCAGATTGCTGAGTCAAGAGATTTACTACAGTCCGATGCCAGCTGAATCTACCAGTGAGTGCTAGTCTACCCGGGGAACAGATTGAGACCAGCTTTCTACAATAAACAAGCAAACCATTGTTCAAAGACTAGGTTGTTATAAATGCCACAGTCAAATAGTTATTGGATAACACCAGACTCTATCATAGGAAAAATAAAACTCAAGACTGCCGAACTGCAGGAAATGGCTCATGCCTATAGTCTCAGCACTCAAGAGACTGAGATGCAAGAAGACCACAAGTCTTAGGCAATCTTGGGTTATATCGTGGGATCCTATCACAACTAATAAAGAGAAAGAAATGAAAAAAAAAAAAGTTCAAGAGTTTTTGCATCTGCTGACATGGCTGAGCTAATAAAGATGCTTTTATGCCAAGCCTGGTAACCTGAGTTGAATCCACATGGTGGAAGGAAAGAACCAGTTCCTGCAGTTTTTCCTCTGTTACCACATGTACTGCGTCATATATTCCTTCTCCTCTCTCTGAACTTACAAAATAAATGTTGAAAAAATGACAAAAGATAATCTCTCATAGATGTTTAGAGTGCTTAGATTTAAAATTTCTAGGCAAATTATCACATTAGGAGACTGTCTAGACGTTCGACTAGAGGGAGAGTATATGGCTATCTAGGCAGTCATATAAAGAATACCTAACTGAGATAGAAAGAGTAGTCTCCATTAGAACATCTTGTATGAAGAGTACAATTTAATCATATGATGAAAAAGAGACATGTTTCAAATCTGGAGGAAACTTCATGAGAAGCACAAAACTAGGATAAAGCACCGTAAACATAAGCCCAGAGCCCAAAAAGCTTTACACTGATTTGTCTACAACATGACTGGAAAGTAAGCGTAGCTAGATAGCACAGTGCTTTAACATCCTCACTATGAATGCCAAGTGATTTTGCTGTATAACCGGAGTTGTAACTTGTATTCCAGTGGTTGGTCTCAGAGGGCAAATTGAAGATGGATTTTCCACCGCAATTCTGAATTCCCTAGAATATAATCTTATCAGTCACTTAACTTGGTACACCAGAGATTTTCATTGCACTGGGAGACAAGGCAGTTGCCAGTTCTTTCAGTGAAATGCAGTAGCTACCTACTGCCACCATGTGGAAGTCTTTAAGCTTAAATAAACATCGATACCTAGTATTCACTAATATAGATACTTTCAAGCCTATACGTGGGATTTTGATTTTTAAAGATGTATGAGAAAGCACAGACTATTTTTCAGTGAGGATAATCTCTGTCCTGATATTTAAACTTCACATCAAATCTTGCATTAGGTTACTCCAGAGTCTCCTGTGTGTACAGCAGAAATTGTTTTGCTATTTATCTTTTTGCTTCTCTTTTTATTTAACATAGTTCTTTCTATTCTCACTTCCATGTCTCATCCCCTTTCTCTTGCTTTCCAAGTGAGAATTGCTTTCTTGAAAATCTGCATCTCTTTTATGCTATATGTTTTAGCAATGATTTATTGGCTATAAATTGTGAGGCATTTATTAAATTATTAAATGAGATAGACTTGGATAAATGGCCAGAAGTTATTCTAAGACAAAATGTTGTATTAAACTGAAATGTATTAAAAATAGTGAAGCACAACTATATATATGCTTTACACTTATAAATCTACAACCATCTAAAGGTGGAAGTCATGTCTATGCGGTTTACTTACTATAGACTTTTCTAAGGATACTTCCTTTTTAAGTCTTCTTTTTGAAAGAACATGCATATCCTCTTAAAATTAATAATTTCTGAATATTGAAATTGATGTAATACCATGCAAGATTTTTATCCAATTACCCTCAATCTTTTTGCTGTTACATAATATCCTAAATTAAGGAGTCTTTTTGATATGGAACTCCATATTCAGGCAAAATAAATTATTAAATGTAAGATGCAATGAAATGAATTCTCTATTTTTCTTCCACAAAACTTGAGAAACCCCAAGGTAAAAAAGCTAAGAAAATTGATTCAGTTTCCATTTTTTTTCTAGACATATCATATAATGCTAGCGTCCAGATCATGCTACATCCAGACCTGGGATGCTAGTGTTCAGATCCAAGATCTGCATCCAAATTCTGTTGAGTGTTAAGCCACTCCACTATCATAGTATTTTTCAGGCACAAAATTGTTCAATATATATCAGATATCTTATTTCTTCTTAACATTGTACCATTTGTACTAAATCTGAATTAGTTTCTAACTAACAGAGAATTTGTCTACCATTATGTTGTGTGACATGTAGTGCCTAGAACATATTTTAAAAACGTCATCTTCTTTCATATTGCTGAGACATTGTTGAACACACACTGCATATGCCTCTATCAATCTTGACGACACATGGAAGGTGACTTTTTGATAATTCTTCCTTTTACAAAAATAACTCTTCATTCATGATGGAAA
>JADRCD010193921.1:0-32121 GCA_019843815.1 Montemys delectorum
ATTTATTTATTTATTTATTTATTTATTTATTTATATATTTATTGCTCAAAAGCGACCGGGTTCCTTTTTGATCCTGAGGAAAACTCTTTTCATTCCAAATGTCCACATATTAATGAAAGGTATGACTCAAACTTCATAAGCATAAAACTCTTCCCTTTCATTTCAATTTGTTTTATGGTTATATTTATATAATATAAAATTCAAATTAACATGAAGCATAATCTATGTGAATCTTTAGCTAATTTACTTGAAATATGCAAAGATTTCAGAACACTATATTGCTTTACAGAGATATAATGATCTGTTAATATGTTTTACTGATAGTCTTATTTTCATTTTTCTGATTGTGTACTCAAGGATTTTGTGCATTAATGATGTAAACTATTGTATAATATATTTTTTCATAATCTCTATCACTCTCCTTCTATTACTAGACATTTAAGCTGGTTTTAGATGTTTACTCAGACATGGCACATATAAAGGAACATTTAAAGTAAGAACTAAAGAATAGACAAGCTAAGACATATCATTCAGTTTTATCTTATAAAATCAATTTGGTTACATGATCTGATTATGATTGTCAAAAGTAAGTCTGATAGAATGAGGGAAGTTGAGGGGAAGGAGACAGAGGAAGCAGAGGTTGTGGGCTTACACCACCCTACATCAGTGGACCCGTTAGCAGTTGATGAACTTCCATTATGACTCAATTTTTTTATGTATCAGTTTTTCAAAGACTTTCCTCTATTTTCTATTTCAGAGAGTGCCTGAGAAAATTGTGTCATTTAGAGTTATAGACCTATGAACTTGTGTCGACTGTCAGCATAATCTCAATAAAATTTTCAGCTTGCAATTTCTGAGTTATGTTTGTCTCTCTTAGTCTCAAAAGTTTAAGAAATAAGTGCTGTGACTACAACATAAAAACATCTAGACAGACTCATTGAAAACATTCAGAAATATTTCCATCTATTTTGTACTTAACACAGTTAGCAAATGAAAATCCAGTGAAAGTCTCTAACATCATGCTCCTTTAATTGATTCTGTACTACAAATTATTGTTTTAAAAATGGTTTTGAATTCTCTTGCTGCAACTCTTTCCTATTTCAAGGACACTGGGTAGATGTAATAGAGAGAGATAATTGAAAAAACTGAGAAATTCTGAACTTTCTCAAGTTCAGCATATCAGTTTCTATATATTCAGTCACAGCTTGCATTTTCTGTTCTGTGTTGAAGAGGAACAAAGAAGAAACTATTCATGAGGAAAAAGGATAAACCTACAGGCTGGATGTTTTAGTGAAGTTTTGGTTTCTTGATGTCAGTCAGGCCACATAAGAGCCATTATTCCACAGTTTAATATGAGGACATCAGTAGTTGCATTATCAAAAATACTCAAGACTTGTGTCAAGGTGTCCTCTTCTCTTTCACTTGGATCCATGTCGCTTCTGCAGCCTTTCAGACATGATCATGCTCTAATGTCCTATTTCACTTACCAGGATTGATCAGCCTTAAATACACCTCTCTGCTTTGAGGAGACTGCTGTTATCATTGGCAGAATGTCTTTCTCACTCTGCTTTCATTTAAACCAAGTTTCAGAGAGCATGTCCAAGTATGAGAAATTTGAGAAGTCTTTTATCACTTTTGCAGCATAATTGTAGCAAAGTCTGATCCATTTTACATAAAATGTCTATATCTATATGTGTAGATCTCAGCTTGACTGCTTAAAGCATTGCCAACCACGCTCTTCTTCTTAATATGTACCTGAAAAGCATTTAGAAAAGTAATCTCCCAATAAGCTTTGTCAAGTATCCAAGTCTATTCTCTTGTTAATAATACCCATTCACTTTACAATGTTGTTTTAAAAAAAAATCTGAAATTCAGTCCTTTGTGATTGTCATGCCCCACCCCTGCCCCCAAATCAGCAGGAATCTTTGATTTTCTACACTAATTCTGTTTGCAGATAATGTATTAATTTCAAATATCTTTGCAAAATATTTATAATTATCTGAAAAATTGCATTAACCTTTAGATTTGTAGTTTTATATATGTAACCATTATTCTGCTTCTTATGGTATAAGACAGGAAACTTTGCTTATGTTCATGTGCTTACAAACGCATGTTCAGCCTCAGGAGTGGAAGTTGAGTTTTGAGTATACAGATACTCAAACATGTCATGCCACCACTTTTTCTGTCTTTATTTTCCTTTAGTATGACTTACATTTAAGTGGAACTCAATGTTGGGAATACAGACCCACTCTCATCTTAAGACACCTGCTGTCTATTTTCTTGGTATTCACTTCTAGTTTCTTCTCTGATAATGTTCTATGTTTTTGATTTGTAGAAATCCTTCATAAATATTTAAACTCTATGTTAAATACTTCCTGTCAACATATAGAACTAGTTTGAAAACATTTATTTTTATTTGTTCAAATTTCAAAGCCTCTGTGTGGACATCACAAGAAAACAGGCAAATGTTAGTTTTCTCCTGGTAAAATGTGTGACCTAGGTATTAAAGATTGGCTATTATTCTTGGCAACAAACACTTTGCATGTACAGAGCTGATTGGAAGAACATGGAGAATTAGATGCTTTGACCCAACAAGAGAGTGTGTTCCTGGAGATGGAGAAGAGTTGTCAGTAAAAGCATCTTCTACTCCAGAAAGCCTCCTCCAGCTGGCATAAGGACTTGCTTCTTACTGTTGAGAAAAGTTTCAATAAGTTTTGGAGTATGATTATTAGACTTCCTGAAATAAAGTAGATGGCCTCTGCCTGACCATTCTCGAAGAGAAGACCAACAAGATGATTGGAATGTCTGCCAAATAGGTGGGAGAGGTTGACTTTATTGTAACCAGAGCTATAGAAAGAGCTGTGCTGTGATGTCACCCACTTACCAAAGATGCTGAACCTGAGATAATCTGAGATTAAAGCTTACAACACAGGGAAGTTTTTTTTTTTACACATTCTTCCCTTATTGTTTGTCATGATATGATAATAACAGGTGAAATTTACACTTCTTCATCCCAGAAAGAAACATGTTCCAGAATCTGAATTCTCAACCCAGTTACTCAGCAGAGGGAGATTTCTGAGCACCTTGTAGAGGGGGCTTCTATACTGTTTGCTGGGAGGTATATTTATTTCTTAGAGACTACTATGTCTCTGCTTGAAAATAAAAATTGATTGAATAAAATCAATATTACAAAAATGATTTCTACCACTTTAGAGAATTTGTCAAAATATAACACTAAGATTTCTTAAATTTTGTAGTTGGCAAACTATTTCATAAATAATAACTTATTTCATTTATTTACAGAAAGACACTGGAATATTTCCCTTTTTAGCTCTAATTAAATCATGAGGACACGCCCTCTATTTTCCTCCCCCTTCTTTTTTCTTCTTTCTCTGCCTGTTGTACTGGAGATTAATATTTGCTATAGAATGTCACTGCTCTCTCACTGAGCTAGACTCCATCTCTTAGTAGTTTACTTATAGATACACTTTTATTCTTCCTATGACTGATTAGTTCTATATGTGTGATTGTACATGTGCCTTTGTTCCCTTCCTGTAGTCCCACACATCACAGGACAAACCATTAAAGGAAGAGATAAGAGAGGTAACTAGGAAGGATGGAAGAAGGCATGATAAGAAGTAGTTAAGAATTGGCTCAGTGTCTTAAGAGTACAGATCACTTTATTACTCACTATGGAACACTTATTGTGTAGTGCTTTCTCAGTTAATTAACATCTCTCTTTCTTGGTTTCCTGAATAGAAGATGAGAATGAGATCATCTTAAGGCCAATGTTAGGATAAAGTCTATATACACATTATGCATATCTTTACACCCAGTAGTTCTTAGCTGTTTTTACCATTGCTACACAGATATTCCTCTCCATTTATTTGTGAGTTTGTAGTTTCTGAAATCTGGAAACTACCTGTGAACCTATAAAAATAGTGAAACTAAAGATTAATTTAAAAAAATGAAGTTGGTTTCTAAAGTGTCTGGCCTCCTACATGTCTCCTGGAGACCTACTTTATAGACACAGAGAAAATGTAGAAATGAACTAACCATCTACCTTATACATACTGGTCCCACAAAAAATTTTCCCTGTCTACATCAATTCCCAGCCTTCATGGTTTTTAGGCCATGTTGAATGAAATGTTTACTGCTGGGCTCCTGTTAAGAAGTGGCGTCTGCCACTACTGTTGAATGATACAACACAGTATTAGACATGGCTGTCTTGGTATAATGCAGTTATCCAATATTTTTTGAAGGGATTTACCTAGGGGAAGACTGTCGTGGATAGAAAAAGTTTTCTATAGAACCACCAATCAATTTTCTGAAACAAATCCATCTTTTGCTTTCAGAAAAGACAGCTATGATGGCACCATCCTAGAAGATAAAGATCAATCATGGTGGGAAATGGGGTGGCAATATCATCTTGTGAAACAGGATACTGCTTCTGGCCCAGAGGTACATGGAGTAAGTACCAGTGAGTTGTGCAACTGATTTCACAAAGAACCTTATAAACCTCTCCCTCCTACCACAACCTGGCTTCTCTTGTCCTTCTGAACCATGGTAACATATAAAAGAAGATTGAAATAATGTCATGCATCCTATCAGATCAACACAGACTAAGGCTGGTCATCAATAACAACATAAACAATGGAAAGCCCACTTAATTCAATGATAACTTGGTCAAGGAAGAAATAAAGATAGAAATTTATTACTTTTTAGGGTTTAATAAACATGAAGCCTCATTATAGCCAACTTGTGTTAAAGAATGAAAGAGGAAAAGTCATAGCTCTGAGTGCCTCCAGAAAGAAACTAGAGAGAGCATACAGTAGCATCTTTACAACACATCTAAAAGGTCTAGAACAAAAAGAAGCAAATACATCCAAGTGGAGTAAATGGCAGAAAATAATCAAACTCAGGGCTGAGATCAACAAAGTAGAAGTAAAAAGAACTATACAAAGAATCAACAAAATCAAAAGCTGAGAAAATAAACAAGATAGAGAAACCCTTAGACAAACTAACCAGAGGGAACAGAGACAGTATCCAAATTAACAAAATCAGAAATGAAAAGCCAGACATAGCAATAGAAACCAAGGAAATCCAAAAATTTCATCATATCCTACTAGAAATACTATATTCAACAAAACTGGAAAAATCTGGATAAAATGGACAATTTTCTAGACAGACAACAAGTACCAAAGTTAAATCAGGATCAGATAAACCATCTGAACAGTACCATAACCTGCAAATTAAGAGAAGCAGTCATTAATAGTCTCCCAACCAAAAAAAGCTCAGGAATATATGGGTTTAGTTGCGAGATCTATTAGACTTTCAAAGAAGATCTAATACCAATACTCTTCAGACAATTCCACAAAATAGAAACAAAAGGAACACTACTCAATTCTATCTTTGAAGACACAATTACTCTGATACCTAAATCACACAAAGACCCAAAAAAGAAAGGGAACTTCAGACCAATTTCCCTAATGAAATTAGATGCAAAAATACTGAGTACAATTCTCGGTATCTGCATCCAAGAACAAAACAATCATCTATCATAATCAAGTAGGCTTCATCATGATGAAGGGATGCATGGATGGTTCAATATATGGAAGTACATCTACATAATCCACTATATAAACAATCTCAAAGGAAAAAATACATGATCATGTCATCTGATGGTGTGAAAACATTTGTCAAAATCCAATACCCCTTCATGATATAAGTCTTAGGAAGATTAGAAATTCAATGCCCATATCTAAACATAGTAAAAGCAATATACATCAAATCAGTAGCCAACATCAAACTAAATGGAGAGAAACTTGAAGCAATTCCATTAAAATCAGGGACTAGACAAGGCTGCCCACTCTTTCCCTACCTATTCAATATAGTGCTCGAGTCTAAGACAAGAAAAGGAGGTCAAAGGGATAGAATTGGAAAGCAAGAGGTCAAAATATTGCTATTTGCAGATGATATGATAATATACTTAAGTGATCCCAAAAATTCCATCAGAGAGCTCCTAAACCTGACAACTTTAGCAAAACTGCTGGATATAAAATTAACTCAAACAAATCAGTGGACTTCCTATACTCAAAGGATAAACAGGCTGAAAAAGAAATTAGAGAAACAACACTCTTCATAATAGTCACAAATAACATCATACCTTGGTGTGACACCAAGCAAGTGAAAGATCTGTATGACAAGAACTTCAAGTCTCTGAAGAAAGAAATCAAAGAAGATCTCAGAAGATGGAAAGATCTCCCATACTCATGCATTGACAGAATTAATATAGTAAAAATGACCATCTTGCCAAAAGCAATCTACAGATTCAATGCCATCCCCATCAACATTCCAAATCAATTCTTCATAGAGTTATAAAGGACAATTTGCAAATTCATCTGGAATAACAAAAAAACCAGGATAGGGAAAATTATTCTCAACAATAAAAGAACTTCTTGCAGAATCACCATCCCTGATATCAATCTGTACTAAAGAACACTTGTTGTGATAAAAAACAAAAACAAAAAACTCCATGGTATTCATTGAGTGAGAGGCAGGTACATCAATAGAATAGAATTGAAGACCCAGAAATGAACCCACACAGATATGGCCACTTGATCTTTGACAAGGGCTGAAACCATCCAGTGGAAAAAAAGACAGCATTTTCAACAAATGGTGCTAGTTCAACTGGAGGTTAATATATAGAAGAAAACAAATAGTTCCTTTGTTTGTTTGGTTGGTTGGTTGGTTGGTTGGTTGGTTTTTCGATGTTGTCGATTTTTCTCTGTCCAATCATATTAGGGTAATGATAGGCCTGTGACTGGACAAGAATATAGAGGTGGAGCTAGAAGTGGAGGAGGAAAAAGCACAGAGAGCAGGAAGGGGCAGAGTTGATCATCATGAAGGTTGTGGAAGAGGACGATTCAGACCCCTCGTGATTGTAACAACCAGGTGAAGGCTTTTACAAGGTTAGATTAATTGAGTCACAATATTGTCTTTCTCATTTGGAACTGAAATTATTGAAGTGGCATCTTGTAATTATTATCTTATTATTATATAACCCTGATTAGATAATTAAGTCTTAAGAGTCATGATTTACCAGGTAGGTGCTAGATGAATTATTGCAGGGGTGTGTAAAGCATTGCATATGAGCAAGATATTGCCACTTGCTGGGAGAAAATAACAAGAACCTGAGAGGACATAGTGTTGTGGGTGGATGGTACCAGCATTAGAATGTGGTCTGGCAGGAAAGAGAGTTTGTGGGGGTGGATTCATTTTTAATTTTCCCACAACATTTCAAGACAACTTTTCCCTATGTAGCTGTGGCTCCCCTGGAACTGACTCTGTAGACCAAGTCAGTCTTGAACTCAGAAACCTGCCTGCCTCTGACTCTGCCTCCCAAATGCAGGGATTAAAGGCATGCTCTACCACTGCCCAGATAAACAAAGAATTCTCAACTGAGGAATACCAAATATCTGAGAAGCACCTAAAGAAATCATTGTTTTTATAGCTGGTTTTTACAAATATCTAGGTCATATAGCTAAATGTGTTCCCCAACTCACTTATAAATTAGTAATTGTGTTACTCTATTCTAAATTCAGCCAGATGGCTGGACACCACTGTTCAGCTTCCTGCTCAGCTTTCATGCATCAGTGTCTATCTCCATCAGTGTTTCAGGGCCAATCTCCAGCCCTTCACTTTTCCCTATAATTCTTTCTCTCTAGTAGATGTCACACCTCAGCTCATTGGCCAATATTATTGGTAGGTGACACACTTCTGCAGTCCACAAAAGATTATCTTTGCTATACCCCCTTTTTGATTCATAAAATTCTCTTTATCTTATAAGTGGCTATGTACATTAAAAACAAATATGGAAAAAACAGATAAGGTTTTTAATTCACAAGGTACAGTCCATACATATTTAACAAACTTGGAGAAAGCATTCCACTATCTATCCTATTTGAGAGATTTTAAAGTTCTCTACCTAAATAAAATTTTTTATACTAAACATCTATTCCTAACATCTCTGTAACTATCTCGTCTACAACCTCATCAGAAATATCAGAAGGAATAAATATTATTAGAGTATATAGGGAGTACAGGCAACAAGCTTCTAATGCAATAGGAATGATAGAGATATCTAGCTGCCTGTATAGTTCCCCAAAATTATCTATAATATTACAGCATCTATCTTCAGCCTTCCAGTTCAGGAAATTTGATATATTTTTCTTGTAAAGCAGAAATTGTTAAGAACTTCTCTGCCTTACATTTGCATAGCTTGGCAGTTTATGTTCCTGCATCTATATTTGTCCATTGGACAGCAATCTATCAGCAGTTGAAGGAAGGACAGTTTCCTGCTTGGTGGCAGCTTGCTATATTTATAGCAAACTCCATAAGGAGATCCTTTGATGCTCATCATCGTCTTTCTCATTTAATGTGGGTGTTGCCAGGAGCAGACCTGTTTTAATGTCAAAAAATAAGGCTTAATTTAATAAAACATCTTTAAATGCCATATTCTGTGGATCTCTTAGGTTTTGAAGACTACTGTTAAACTACTTTTTTTAAAAAAAATTAGGTTTTTCTTTATTTACAAGTAAATTTCTCCTTTCTCAGTTTCCCCTCCACCAAACAAACAATCAAACAAACAAAAACAATAAAAAAACCCTGTTGCCTCCCCCTCCCCATGCCTGCTACCCCACCCTCTCCCACTTATTGGCCTTGGCATTCCCCTACACTGGGGCACAGAATCTTCACAGGGCAACCAAAGGCTCTCCTCTCATTGATGATCGACTTTGCAATCCTCTACTATACACATGCTGCCATAACAATCAGTACGGTCCTTGGTTGGTGGTTGAGATCAAAGGGATACAAATTGGAAAGGAAGAAGTCAAATTATCACTATTTGCTGATGATATGATAATATACATAAGTGACCCCAAAAATTCCACCAGAGAGCTCCTAAACCTGATAAACAGTTTCAGCAAAGTAGCTGGATATAAAATTAACTCAAGCAAATCAGAGGCCTTCCTCTACAAAAAGGATAAACAGACTGAGAAAGAAATTAGGGAAACAACACCCTTCACAATAGTTACAAATATAAAAAATACCTCAGTGTAAGTCTAACTAAGCAAGTAAAAGATCTGTTTGACAAGAACTTGAAGTCTCTGAAGAAGGAAATTGAAGAAGATCTCAGAAGATGGAAAGATCTCCCATGCTCATAGATTGGCAGGATTAATACAGTAAAAATGGCCATCTTACTGAAGGCAATCTACAGATTCAATGCAATCCTCATCAAAATTCCAACTCAATTCTTCACAGACTTAGAGAGAGCTATTTGCAAATTCATCTGGAAAAACAAAAGACCCAGGATAGCCAAAACTATTCTCAACAATAAAGGAACTTCTGGTGGAATCACCATCCAGGCCTGAACTTAAGCTGTACTACAGAGCAATTGTGATAAAAACTGCATGGTATTGGTACAGTGACAGGCAGGTAGATCAATAGAACAGAACTGAAGACCCAGAAATAAACCCATGCACCTATGGTCACTTGATCTTTGACAAAGGAGCTAAAACCATACAGTGGAAAAAAGACAGCATTTTCAACAAATGGTGCTGGCTCAACTAGAAGTTAACATGTAGAAAAATGCAAATGGATCCATTCCTTTCTCCTTGTACAAAGCTCAAGTCCAAGTGGATCAGGGACCTCCACATCAAACCAGATACATTGAAATTAATAGAAAAGAAAGTGGAGAACAACCTCGAGCAAATAGGCAATCGGGGAAAATTTCCTGCAGAGAACGCCAATAGCTTCTGCTCTAAGATCAAGAATTGACAAATGGGACCTCATAAACTACTTTTAAGTTGGTTGTTTCTGGCTATTTACAATTTGTTCAACCTAAGAAGCTTATTTTGTAACTAATTAAACTTGTATGTTAGATGACTATGAGTTTGATTGACAACTAATGTGGATTCCTTAAGTATTTTTAAAGAGTTTGTAATATCAAATTCCAAGGAATAGAATGTTGCATTGCATTAAATGTATTATATAGGTACAATACCCTAGTATATAGTAGAAAAATATAATCATATTATATGTCAATATGCAAAAGATCTATACCAATGTAATTAAATATAACTTTAATTTATATCATTATACAAAGATCTGTACCAATGCATGAGTTTTGACTTATTTATTTTATATGTACTTTCAACAATCTATATTTTTATCATTCCTATTTTCCTCCCTTTTAAATGAACAGAAGCATCCATAACCAACAATATGAACAATAACCACTTACCTCATCTCTTCAGAACTGGACATAGTTTTCTTAAAACTGATTCCTGCTGATTTGAGGGTTTAATTGGGATAATGTTTAGTCTTAAAGAAGTTAGCATTTCTGTAGTATTTGCTGTCCTGTCTTTGTACATTGAGAAAATTCAGGACTTAACTGACATCCTGACTTGAACATTCTGAAAGACTGGATCAACTGCAGTTTGCAGTTTTCTTTGAGGCTGTCCTAGAAACAGGTTTTGATAAAATGACCTTTATGACATTGTGAGATAGGGTCAACCAGGAAATGGTAATAAATGTGTCTGAGAATCTCAACATCCGGCTCAGTATCTTCAAGAGTAAATTTTGTCAAGTTTGCTTTTCTGGGATTTTAATTTCCTGTCATCATGTAAACTCTCACAGACAATATTCATTTCAGCAGTAACACATGTATGGAATACGCAGTGGTGGGAACAGACCAGCCAAAGATAATTTTGTGCACTCTCTATGAGAAGATGAAAAGCATCTGTTTTTTCTTTATAAGTAAGTTTGGGCTGTGTAACCCAACTCTAGCATATATTTCCATTCATGCCATATGAAATAATGACATCTAAATAATAAGTCATTACTGAACTTTGGAGCCAACCAAATTTAATGGCTATGTCTAAACATTCAAGTTATGGAGAGGTATCAGCAATACTCACCTGTTTTGTTGATAATGTGGATTTTTTTTCTTGTTTGTAGGTTCTTCCAGGATGTTCCCCCATCATCCCTTAATTTTATTAGCTTGAAACAAATCCATCACCTTTCTTTTTCAGTTGAAATGAAAGAAAAATCCTTTTTTTTTTAACCAAACATATTTCTTGTCTTCCATTCTGAAGTTAGGAATATTTATGTTGATTTAATTTAGTAGTCCTTTCTGTAATCCAGTTTATCTTAGCAGTTATGTTATCTATCTTATTGACAATTCAAAAATTTGAAGTCATTAAAGCATTATTGAAAATATCTTTGGGAAAGTCGATATCTCCATTTTGTTCTATGAACATTGTCTTTAAAGTACTGTTAGATATCTCTAGAATTGTTTCTCTTGTAGGGTTGCAAGTTATATCCCTAACCTGTTATATGTTATAATGTCTAAAATTTATTGCATTCTAATGGATGCATATGCCTGAGCACAATTATCTTTAACCTTCAAAGGCATCCCCAAGAGAGTCATTAGCTCCAAGAAATGTTCTGTCTTAGAATCATCTCCTCAAAATTCAAGGCAAAAACCCACTGAATATCTGAACATGCATCAATAGAATGCTCTATCAACATGCATGCGCAGCACAATTATCCAAATTCTACAAAATGAAACATAATCTACAGTACAACTTTGGTCTAAAGTACCATCATGAAGTAGAATCTGCATTTTTAACTTAGTATATTATGTCTCTATGGGCTGTGATTAAATTCTGTTCTGTGGTCTGTAACCTAGGATCTAGTTTCTCAGTCTCTCTTCATCTAAGTCTGCCTTATTCTGATCTCTTGTAAATAATATATATAATATAATAATCACTATGGAAGAAAACATTTATATGTTGACAAATGAAACAAAACAATATGGAGTCCAAATGAATTATGTCATTATGTTTTTCTCCATTTTTAACATAGAAAATATTTTTTTCTATTAATCTCTCTTTTTCACAAGGACTTCATCAATTTAAAACTATTTATATCTATCTTTGTGTTTTATATTTAGACTTTCACATTTTGTTGTTATTAAACTTAATATCTTACTAGTTTAGAAATTCAAAGCTTTTCATTCACATGACAGCTTTGGAAAAACTTTACTTTTGCCCCCTTTTGCATCTGTAGGCTCCTCACAATGGCACATGTCAATGGAAGTTAATTTTTCCTCCTCAAACTCTGTTCAGCAGGCTGTCTTTGCTGATTTGGAGGGAAAAGTCTATTTGCCCTCTGACTTCCACTGGCCCCAGGATAAAGCATAGTTCTACAACACAAACCTGAACTGAGCTGTGGTCTTTCTGTAGGTCTCCTAGCTCCCTCTAAAAGCAATTTATCCTCCTGTCAGCTAGTCTATGGAAAGTTCTTTCCCTCACATTCTATTCACTATTCATAGGCATCTCCTCTCTCTCTCTCTCTCTCTCTCTCTCTCTCTCTCTCTCTCTCTCTCTCATTCTCTTGCAGCCCCAGGATAGTTCATTACACAGTAATAGAAAATATCCAAGGCAGGCAAGCATAATTCTTAGAAGCTGCAGGGAATGGGTGAGTAGAGCAAAGAAACAAAACCACGCTGTTTGATTTAAATAGACATAGGAGTCATCATTTTGAGGGTCGGAAGCCATACGCCAGTGAAAAGTACTTTAGAGAAAAAGGAAAGGATACAAACATATCAAAAAAGACCTACTTAGGCCATAGTCAATATCTGAAAGAGAGAAATGAAAAGAGAAAAGTACTCTACTTTTTTGTTTGTTTTACTTTTTAAAATATTCTTTATATTAATCTTTCCCCCCTCTACAACTTCTTCCAGTCTTTCTCTAATTGAACCACAGAGGTCTCTAAATTCAGTTCATTTGTTGGGGGTCAATATCGGCTACATTTTGGGCCTCTTGGAGGGCAGCCATGCCTGGCTCTTGTCTGTATGCACACCATAGCATCAGAAAATGAAGAGATCTCCCATGTTCAAGGATTGGTAGAATTAACACAGTAAAAATTGCCATCCTACTAAAAAAAAATCTACATATTCAATGCAATCCTCATCAAAATACCAACACAATTCTTCAAAGAAATGGAAAAAACAACTCTTAAATTCATCTGGAAAAACAGAACAAGCAAACAAGCAAACAACAAAACAGAATAGCCAAAAAAGTTCTTAACAATAAAAGAAATTCTGGGGGATTTCCATCCTTGTTCTCAAGCCATACTACAGAGCAATAGTGATAAAAACCTGCATGGTACTTGTAGATATAGAGACAAAAACGTTGATAAATGGAATAAAAATGAAGACCCAAAAATGAAACCACACAATTATGGATATTTGATCTTTGACAAAGAAGCGAAAAGTATACAATGGAAAAAGAATATTTCATCAATAAATGGAACTAGTCTAAGTGGAAGTCAGTATGTAGAAAAACATTTAAAAATGCATTTTTGGCTGGGTGGTGGTGCATGCCTTTAATCCCAGCACTTGGGAGGCAGAGGCAGGCAGATTTCTGAGTTCGAGGCCAGCCTGGTCTACAGAGTGAGTTCCAGGACAGCCAGGTATACACACAAAGAAACCCTGTCTCAAAAAAAATGCATTTTTGTCACTTTGCTCAAAGTTCAAGTCAAAGTGGATCAAGGACCACAACCTAAAACCAGACACTCTGAATCTAATAGAAGAGAAAGTGGAAAAGAGCTTCAAACACATTGACATGGGGATGGAGGGGTGAGATTTTCTAAAAAAAATTCCAATGACTCAGGATTTAAAATCAAGAATTGATGAATGGGACCTCATGAAACTGGAAAGCTTCTGTAAAGCAAATGACATAGTCAGTAGGTGAATTGGCAAACTACGGATTGGGGAACAAAATCTTCACTAACCCCACATCTGATAGAGGACTAATATCCAAAATATATAAACAACTCAAAAAGCTAAACACACACACACACACACACACACACACACACACACACACACACACAAACAACCCAATCAAAACTTGGAGTATAAAACTAAACAGAGAATTCACAATGAAGGAATAGAGCAAATCAGTGGCCATCATCAAACTAAATGGAGAGAAGATTGAAGCAATACCATTAAAATCAGGGACTAGACAAAGCTACTCTCTCTCTCCCTACCTAATCAATATTGTATTTGAAGTCCTAGCCAGAGCAATTAGACAACAAAAGGAGATCAAAGGGATACAAATTGGAAAGGAAGATGTAAAAAATCACTATTTGCAGATGATATGATCATATATTTAAGCGCCCTCAAAAATTCCATCAGAGAAATCCTAAACCTGCTAAGCAACTCCAGCAAAGTAGCTGAATATAAACTTAACTCAAGTAAATCAGTGTCATTCCTCTACTGAAAGGATAAGCAGGCTGAGAAAGAAATTAGGGAAACAGAACCCTTCACAATAGTCACAAATAATATAAAATACCATGGTGTGACTTTAAGCAAGTAAAAGGTTTGAATGGCAAAAACTTCAACTCTCTGAAGGAGGAAATCAAAGAAGATCTCAAAAAATGGAAAGATTTCTCATGCTCATGGATTAGCAGGATTAATATAGTAAAAATGGCCATCTTATCAAAAAAAACTACAGATTTAATGCAAGCCCCATCAAAATTCCAACTCAATTATTCACAGACTTGGAAATAGCAATTTGAAAATTCATCTGAAATAACAAAATACCTAGGATAGTGAAAGCTGTTCACAACAATAAATGAACCTCTGATAGAATCACCATCCCTGACCTTAAGTTGTACTACAGAGCAACTGTGATAAAACCTGCATGATATTGGTACAATGACAGGCAGGTGGATAAATGGAATAGAATAGAAGGCCCAGAAATAAACCCCCACACCTATGATCATTTAATCTTTGACAAAGGAGCTAAAACCATCCAATGGAAAACAAGACAGCATTTTCAACCAATGGTGCTGGCTCAACTGGTGGTTAGCATGTAGAAGAATGCAAATCAATCCACTTCTATCTCTTTGTACAAAGCTCAAGTATAAGTAGATCAAGGACCTCCACATAAAATCAGATACACTGGAACTAATAGAAAAGAAAGTGGAGAAGAGCCTTGAGCATATGGGCACAGGGAAAAATTTCCTGATCAGAACACCAGCAGCTTATGCTGTAAGATCATGTATTCATAAATGTGACCTCATAACATTACAAAGCTTCTATAAAGCAAAGGACACTGTCAATCGGACTAAATGACAACCTACAGATTGGGAAAAGATTTTTACTAATCCTATATCCAATAGAGAGCTAATATTCAATATATACAAAGACCTCAACAAATTAGACTCGAGGGAACCAAATTAACTTATCAAAAACGGGGTACAGAGCTAAACAAAGAATTCTCAACTGAGGAATATTCTGGGCCTGAATACCAGAGGCTTTCCTTGGAGATCTCTGGCCCAGCTTGGTTTAGGATCCCTAGCGAAGGGAATTGATCTAGCATGGGAGGAGCCATCTCTGCAGTGTCTTTCAGGCTGCTCCATTTCTCCGCATTTCCCTGCACTGAGTTGGGCAGGACTGAGTCGATAGGCCGACTAGCCAATGAGGATTGCAGCACAGCTCCAAGTGTTACAGGTCTTAGAACAAAAGGCTTGGACAATGGAGTAGATATTTAGTGCCCTTTTACTTCAATCAATATGATATGATATATATATATATATATATATATATATATATATAGAGAGAGAGAGAGAGAGAGAGAGAGAGAGAGAGAGAGAGAGAGAGTTTTTGTGGGCCATTCAGATTTCAACAGCAGTTATCTCTCATTGGTTTGGGATGAGAATCTTTATTTGCATGTAAGATGGTTTGACCAATATTACACATCTCTCCTGCTGGGGTCATTGTTGGGGGTTCAGGCTGAAATCTGAGCCAAGGTCCCAGGAGCTAACACTTAACACTTACTGTCCTTTGTGAACAAGACTGCTCTGCTCATTGGGTGCTCCAGGGTTCTAAGCTGGTAACTCAACTCGACCCAGGCTGCCAGAACAGCCCACTGCCCCAAAACTCCTCCTTTTTTTTTAATAAGGGAGAAGTGTCACCCAAATAACTGACTATTATGTCAGGAACAGTTTGATACTAAACTAAGACCTGATTGGTAGTGATTTTTGCAATGCTATTCATCTGCAGCTTTAGAAACTGAATGAGACATTGGTGTCAAGAGGAACAAGGCTACAATGGCTAGTATGGGGCCAAGGAGGGGAAGAGCCCAGGCTACCAAGGGGTTATTGTACCAAGGGATAGATGTATTGGGATTATAGTGTGCCTGGATGATCCATCTAAGTTCTTTAAGTGTTTGTATATCTTGTTCTACCAGCACAAATTGATTGATATAAAAGCAACATTCCTCCACCAGCCAAAAGCAAGTCCCTCTCTGTTCAGCAGTCAGTAAGTCCAGGGCTCTCCAGTTTTAGAAAGCAACTCCTGCTTAGGAGGTTATGTGGTATTGAAGAGACTCGAGTTTGTTTGTAGTAGAACCCATTGCCTTGTCAAGCTTGTCTTCGAAGTCTTTGGCCAAATGTTGTGTGTGGGCAAGGGCTGCTCCCACAGTTCCTGTCTCACCAAGTGAGATAGCAAGGCCTAGTCCAATGACCAGATGGATGAAGATCTCCCTCTTCTTTTGGCTTTCTCCCATCTGTATGGAGAGTTCTTCAGGTTTGTAGAGATAAACCTAGTGTACAATCATCACAGGGGTTCAGGAGCCTTGAAAAAAGGGGGTAATACAGAAACGGGTAGTGCCTTTGCACCAGAGGAGTGCAGGAGGGTTAACACATATTGGTTTGGCAATGGTGATGTCATGGACACATGTAAGGTAGGGTTTTGAGGAGGACCCTACAAGGCAAAGAGGGAAGAGAAGGTCAAGGAGAGGAATGTCCTGTGCTTTCCTCATGGAGAAGATTCCACAGAGGTCCTAAAGAGAAATGTTAATAGGGACAGCTTCTAATAATAGTCGGGAGAAAGAAGCACAGAAAAAGCTTTGGGAAGAGTTGGGATGAGTTGTTAAGGGAAGGTCAGCTGCATATTGGATGAATTGTAACCTGGAGAGGGTAGCTTAAAGCTCCTTCTAAGACTGATTTTCCTGTTGGATAATATCAGCATGGGTAAAGGCTGATTTGGAGGCAGAAACAAGCTCATGGGAGATGTACAGGTCAGCAACTGGGTATTTGGCATAGCCTTTGTAAAGTTTACCCATGACTCCAGTCCGCCAATGTTCATCCCATGGATCGCTGATTGAGTGCTGAAAACGAGTGTTAAGGTTAGTAAACATGTTGCCGCCATTATTGGTGGATTCTATTCTGCAGATCCAGTATGTACAATTTCCATATTGGGAGACCTCTTGGAGACATTCACCTGTGTTTCCGTAAGGAAAACGGAGAAAAGGACTAGGAGTAGTAGAGATGGAATCTGGGTTTAGAGAAATCTCAATCTTGGGTTTGACATACTTCAAATGGACAGTCTTGGGTACCTATAACATTTTTGAGTCCATTGTAGGATTCCCTAGGATAGCATCTCCAGTGGTAGGTGTTGGGAAGGCAAAGGAGTGGCTGGGCAGTAGCAGAGGCAGTATGAAGAATAACAAAAAAACCAAACCAAACCAAACCAAAACAAAAAAAAACAGCCAAGAGAATAGAGAAGAGGGTGGCTTGTGGAGGACACATGGCCTGAGCAGCAGTCACCAGGTCAAGGATGTGGATATGATAATTTAAGTCTATGACAATTAAGTTACAATTCACAGTTCCACAAAGATGAGACAGAAACAAGACTCAGAGGAACTGACAGATCTCCATAAGAAAAAGAAACAGAATATATATTTATGTATGGGTATAGAAGATCCGATACTAAAACGTAAGATCTATTGGAGTGAGAAAGGTGGATGAAAAAAGAGATATATCTAAGATTAGGGGCCATATCTGGGGGAATATTGAAACATAATAAGATAAAAGTGTTCTAAAATATATACATGTGTGAAGGTAATATAAATAAAATTGACAAATAATAGGGGTGACAGAGTCCGCATTTAGCCATCTCTTGTCACTCAAACACAACCTAGTATAGACATTTGAGTTACATCTAATAAAATTTTTGGCCAAACATCTCATACAAATCCCCAAACAACCTAGGCTGTTGCTAAGACTCTAGGTTGCTCTCCACAAATTGACAGCGTGGCCCATTCCTGAAGATAACACCTTCTTTTAACTCTTTGAACAAGAAGAAGTTGGTGCCTACATAAAACTTCACACACACAAACACAAACACACACACACATCAATGTACTAGCATTTTTGGTACAGGAAGGTACTCTACATGCTATTAAAGATTAAAAATAAACATCAAGCCAAACAAATTCCTTTTTAATAGTGTCCTGCCATCAAGATATGCTAGTACAATAGTGGTGTAAACTCTGGGAAATAACTAACCAATAGCTGATTTTATTAAGACTAGATAGCCTGTGGTATAAGAAATTAATACTGGTCTAAAATTTAGTAATAAAAATTACTCTTGATGACACATTATTATACTCCTTGATCAGTTTCTGGCTCAACCATCCTCAAGGAGCTTCTTTCAGGAAATGATAACAAATATAGAGATATACAAGCAGACTTCATGCTGAAGTTGGAAGACATTGGAACACACAGCCCTAAAAGGGATGTGTCTATCAGATCCCTCTTTGGGGGAACCAGGAAACTCTGAGAAACATGAGATGGAAAGGGTGTAAGATTCAAACAGGATTAAAGACATCAAGAAAACAAGGACTTCCAAATTAACATGATTGATGCTCATATGAACTCACAGCCTAAGACAGCTTGCACAGGTCATGTTCAGGTTTGTTCCAAATGCATTCTTACAGCTGAAAGAATTAGATATATGTCAATACCTCTAACTCAAAAGCAATTTAAAATTGATAAGAACTTGCAGTTGAAAATTTAATTTTCATAAATTAATTCCTACTGAGAAAACAAACTATTCTTAAGGCTACACTGCATATAGAGCAGTAGATGTGCTAAACCAAGGACAACTTTGTGACTTCCTTGTTTCATGATGCTGTACCAATACTCTTTCTTTAAAAAAATCATATTTTATTTTGTTTAATTTTGTTACTCTTTTTTATAATACAAACCATTGGCATATATACTATGGCTTCCAGTTAAGTGTTTACATAAAAATTCTGAGTATGTGAAGAGTGGGTCACTATTTTTTGTGGGGTTTTTGGAGTGGCTCTTTTCCTTCTATTTCCTTGTTTTGTTCATTTACATGTTTGGTTTTGTTTGAATATATAATATTATATTATATTTTATAATAATTCCCTTAGAAGTCTGTTATTTTTCTAATGAAAGGCTGAAAGGGGGTAGATTCAGATGGAGTGGGAGATAGGGGGAAATGTGAGAGGCAAGAAATGGGAAATGAGTATCAGGATATATTATGTGAAAGAAACCAATTTTCACTACAAGCAAAAATAAATATTACACTATATACTTCAGATATTTGCAAAAGTAAATGTATATATGAAAGCCTATGCATTCAGCAAACAATTTATTGGAAAAGTTATGAGGTTTTATGCTTTGCTAAATGAGATATTTAAAAACTAAATAAACTGAATATCACATCAATTTAGATTACATTAAGTTCTTTAATAAACAAATCATTTGTGTAGACTAAGGATGGTCTACACTGAACTACATTGACTGTAAGAGCTTGTGTTCTTAGTTAAGGTATATAATATGTTTGCCTGTTGTAGTGGTTTGCATAAGCTTGGCCCATGGAAAACTTCAATTTCAGGAGTTGTGGCCTTGATAGAAGAAATGTGTCACTGTGGAGGGAGAACACTGAGGTCTCATTCATATATATATATATATATATATATATATATATATATATATATATGCCCAACTGTGGCCAGTGGATCCAGAGACTCCTTCTATCTGCTTTCAGACCAAGATATAGAATTAATGGCTCCTCCAGCTCCATTTCTGCCTTTATACTGGCATGGTTCCTTCTATGATGATATTACAATGAACCTCTGAAACTGTAAACTAGCCTGTCAAGGTCCCCTGACATTCAGCTCCTGAGGTGGAGTGCACAATCTAATGACCACTGGATGATGACCTCTGGCCATTAACTCTCTTTAACTGTTCTGGGTGCCAGAGCTACTGGCTACTGGCAAATGACTCCTGCTTATAACTGGAGGAGAATAGGAAAAGAAACTGAATAAGTGGAAGAAGGTGAGGTGGCAGGCATGGGGAGGAGGGAGGCAAAAGGGATTTGTTCTTGTTGTTTTTGTCTGTTTGTTTGTTTGTGCGTTTTTTGGAGGGGAACCTGGGAAAGGAGAAATTTACATGTAAATAAAGAAAATATCTAAAAAAAAAAAAAAAGAAAGAAAAAGAAACTGAATTACTTGGACTCTTTACTCTTTAAGTCATGTGCCTCTTACTCATTACTCAGAGCTCATCATCTCTTTGTGAGCCAGAGAGAAAGAAAAAGGAAAACAAAAAAGACACACTCTCAGCTGGGCCCAACCATTTGTTTCATCAGTTTCACAAATACACATGCATACTTACATATATACACATATACCTATATGTATATTATGTACATACATACATACAGACAGACATGTATATTTTGTGGATGACCCTGGTGCTATTTGTATTTTGAAGTTAATCCTGCTTTCCCAGGAGAGACTCTCTGGAACCAGGAATGAGTCGTGTACTCAGGTTACTTCTTGTTAACCTTGTTCTAATAAATAAAGAAACCAATCAATGGGTGAGTAGGTGGGACTTCCAAGTTGGTGAGAGAAATAGAAGATGCAGGAAAGAGACTGTCTTTTTTTACTGGGATATCAAAGGACAAGATGTAGCTACTAGTAAACTTCAGTTTAGATGGAAAAATCCAACAGAATTTGACACAGGCAGATTTAGACTTAATATGGCTTACAAGATTAGTATTCTAGTTGTTACACCCAGAGAATCAGTTATCCTTGATTCTGAAAAAAGTCTGTGTGATATTTTTCTTCACACAGCAGCTCAACTGGGTTTCAGAGGTAAAAGTAATGGGAACAAAGTTTGGGTTTGTAAGAAATACAAACCAAAAGACCATGGGAATTTTGAAGTGTGTGTGTTTTTTTAATTTTATTTTTTTATTACATATTTTCTTTATTTACATGTCATATGATTTCTCCTTTCCCAGTTTCCCCTCCGAAAACAACAACAAAAAAAGGAACAAGAACAAACCCTTGTTCTCTGCCCCTTCTCCCTGCTTGCCAACCTACCCACTCCTGCCCTGGAATTCCCCTACACTGGGGCACAGAACATTCACAGGGCCAAGGCCCTCTCCTCCCATAGATGACCAACTTTGCCATCCTCTATTATACACATGGTGCTGGAGCACTACCATGTGTACTCCTTGGTTCGTGGTTTAGTCCCTGGGAGCTCTGAGGGTACTAGTTACTTCATATTGTTGTTTGTCCTAAGGGGCTGCAAACCCTTCAGTTCCTTGGGTCCTTCCTCTAGCTTCTTAATTGGGGACCCTTTACTCAGTTCAATGGATGGCTGTGAGCCTCTACTTCTGTACTAGTCAGATACTGTCAGAGCCTCTCAGGAGACAGCTATATCAGGCTGGATTGTCCTTCCTTCAGTCTCTGCTCCACAATTTTCCTTCAATACAAATTAATGAAATTAATGAACGTTCAATTAATATAAACTCTTTGTTTATAAATCTTTAATAAATTGGCACATTCTATTTCTTATTCTTACTTTATTTTATCTTTCTGACAAAGCAACTAAATCTGTCTCCTTTCTTCATAAATTTATTTGAATCAAATCAGGAATTCTATGAAGTCATTAATATATCTAAAATGCATTAACTCGCAAGAGTTCATCTTCATGTTGAGCTGCTAGAAATTTGCTCAATAGAATGGCCTGATGCCCGGGAATCATTAGGCTATATAATAGTGGCAGGAAAGACATATCAGCAGTGAAAAACAATCCTGGGATGAAGTCTCTAGGATCCATGACTCTCATTTTGTACACATCTTGGTCATGCAAAACTGTTGGCTACCTGTAGAAAACTCACTAAATTGCCATAGCCTTTCCTACATGGCTTGTATCACTAGCCCCAATTAAATGTTTTCTTTTATAAAAGTTGTCTTGGTCATGCTGTTGCTTCACAGGGAAAAAAAAGCAGACAAGAACACACAAACTAAGACAGAAGTTGGTACCAAGGACTGGGGTATTGCTATGATAGGTCTGAGCATGCTTTTGTTTGGAGGAATGTAGATTTTGGAACTTTGTATTAGGAAAATAACAGAATGCTTTAAACTGTGCTTAATGGGGCATCCTAGGAGGAACACAGAAACCAGTTCTGCTGAGGGTGATTGGTATTGTAGGGAGATGGTTAAAGGGGTTTTAGAGAAGAAAAATTTTAGTATGTTGCCTAGAGATTGTTTTTGTGAAATTTGGGGTTTTGTCCTAGTGAAAGATTTTGTCTGAGAATCAAAAAATAGATTTAGATTAATTACATGACCAAAGGAAAATCTCTAAACAACTTAGTTTAGAATCTGTCCTGTAGTTCACTCTTATAAAGTAAACTTGATCAAGTTTAGCAAGCTTAGAAAGAAAAATATGAAATGTAGAGTTCAAGTATTAAAGTGGCAGTAGGAAGTAGATTGGAGCTAAAATATTTATGCAAATATATTAAATGGAATAAGCGGAGAGGTAACTTTGGGGTAAGAAACCAGCCAGCTAAGTTTACTCTTTATGTGTTCTCTGATGAACAAAGTATAATTATATCAATTAGGCATCATTATGGCCTGGTTATTGTTTTCATTTGTACATACAGATATGAGTGTATGTCAAATTGACAACAGATGGATTGTGATGTCCATTCTCCATTGTCAAAGTGACTATAACTGAGATAAACTTCAATTCAGAACTTATAAAGATCTTGAGAAAAGGAATTAATGAACAATTTCAGTCCTGGCATAGTGGTACATGCCTTTTATCCCAAGAGACATGCAAACAGACCTATGAGTTCAAAACAAGCCTGGTACAGAGCAGATTCTAGGTAAAAGCTTAGTTCTATGTATTATGGTACCTTTAATCCCAACACCCAGGAGACAGAGACTTGCACACCTGTGAGTTCAGTGTCAATTTACAGAGCAAGTTCTAGGACTACTCAGCTTAGGAAGTAAAGGAAATCATCAAAAACCAAAAACTGTTAGCTATGTAAAAGAATAAGTGGACATGATTCGGTCCCAGCAAGCAGCCAACTGTGGCCACATGGCTTTAGCTTTAGAGTTTCCACAACTGCTTGGTCTCTAAGAACATACATCTCACAATAGTAAGCATAACATCCCCTTCTCCCTTACCATAATTCTGTGAACACTCACTTTCCTGAGATATGGGGATAAGAGGCAAGGCTGTGGGAACAAGTCTCTTTGTTTGGATGAAGGTATCTAAATTCCACCTAAATTTATTATATCATAAAAATTCAGAGAAGAAGGTGATACAAACTGTGCAGGGATGTAGCTTTGATATCAGATAAAGATTCAGCATTCATAGTAGTTTGGAGACATCATAGAATAGCCTTTCTCTTGCTCTGGCTTTAAGAAAATCAAACTCGTCTACACATTTGGAGGACATTCCAGCTCTCTTGTAAGTCCTCACAATGTGAAAGGTCGGGTAGGGACTGGCTACTTGACTTTAGAAATTCCAAGAAGCATATTCAAAACCCAGAGAAGCAAGACCTTAGGAAAACCAGGAGAGACTTCCTTGATCAGAAAATGCATGATCTTACATCACTCTGTTGTTGGAAACATTTAAAAAATGCACCATCCTGTGCTATCACTAGCTACTCTCTAGACACATTGACTCCACTGCTTCCATGTTTAGCCACCACCAATCTCATGGTTCTCTTGCTGTGGATTCTGTTCACATTGCCACATTACCAGGCATCCACCAATTGTGGTCAGCAGTACCAAATCCTAATAATCTGGTAAAAATCAAAATTCTAGAGGCTGGAATTTATAAATCAGATTTATATCAGATTCTCACCCCACAAGAAACCCACACAATAAATTAAGAGCCAATAGATATTGATATAAATTGCTCACCTAGATATGACATATTGTCCTGTAACTCTCCATCACTTATAAGGTATTCATAACTAAATGTGGTTATTTAAAGCCACTTGGAACATTTTATAGGTGCTTCTCAGCAATTATGTATTTGTCAGTTGAGAATTATTTGTTTATAATCAGGAAAATGCAAATCAAAACAACCCTGAGATTCCACCTCATACCAGTCAGAATTGCTAGGATAAAACCTCAGCTGACAGCAGATGCTGGAAAGGTTGTGGAGAAAGAGGAACGCACCTTCATTGCTGGTGGAATTGTAAGATGGTACAACCACTCTAGAAATCAGTTTGGTGTTTCCTCCAGAAATTGGACACAGTATTACCATAGGACCCAGCTATACCACTCCTGGGCATATATCCAGAAGATGCTCCAACATGTAATAAGGGCACATGCTCCACCATGTTCATAGCAGTCTTATTTATAATAGCCAGAAGCTGAAAACTACCCAGATGTCCCTCAATAGAGGAATGAATACAGAAAATGCTGTACATTTGCATAAGTGAGTACTACTCAGCTATTAAAAACAATGAATTTATGAAATTCTTAGGGAAATTGATGGATCTGGAGAATATCATCCTGAGTGAGGTAACCTAATCACAAAAGGACACACATGGTATGCATTCTCTGATAAGTGGATATTAGCCCAGAAGCTCAGAATACACAAAGTACAATCCACAAACCACAAAAAAATCAAGAAGAGGGAAGACAAAAGTGTAGATACTTTGTTCCTTCTTAAAAGGGGGAACAATATATCCATTTAAGGAGTTACAGAGACAAACTATGGAGCACAGACTGAAGGAAGGGCAATCCAGAGACTGCTCCACTTGGGAATCCTTTCCATATTCAATCATAAAATCCAGACACTATTGTAGATGTTGCCAATTGCTGGCTGACAGGAGCCTGATATAGATATCTTCTGAGAGGCTCTGACGATACCCGACTAATATAGAAGTAGAGACTCACAACCATCCATTGAACTGAGTACAGGGTCCCCAGTGAAGGAGTTAGAGAAAGGACCCAAGAAGCTGAAGGGTTTGTAGCCCCTTAGAACAAACAACAATATGAACTAACTAGTACCCTCAGAGCTCCCAGGGACTAAACCACCAACCAAAGAGTACACATGGTGGGACTAATGGCTTCAGCAGCATTTGTAGCAGAGAATGGCCTTGTCGGTCATCAATGGGAGGACAGGCTCTTTGCCCTGTTGAAGGTTCTATGCCCCAGTGTAGGGGAATTCCATTCACAGGAAGCAAAAGAGGGTGGGTTGGTGAGCAGTGGGAGGGGGTAAGTAACAGGGATTTTTTTGCTTTTGTCTTTTTTTGGGGGGGGGTTAAAATTTTTTTATTTTATTTTTTTCTTTTTTTCCAGAGGAGAAACTGGGAAAGGAGATATCATATGACATGTAAATAAAGAAAATATCGAATAGAAAGTAAATAAATGAATAAGTAAATAAATAAACAAATAAATAAAATAAAAAACAAATAAATAAAATAAAGCCACATGGAATCTGGATAGTTTTTCTCTTCCTCCATCTTTTTTGTTCAATAGAGAGAAGAATCTCTCTTTTGTTCTCTCTCTGTCTCTCTCTGTCTCTCTCTCTCCTTCCCTCCCTCCCTCTCTCTGTCTTTTTCACTCTATCTCATCTCTAAAAACCACTCATCTTCCACTTCCACTGCACAATCACAGATTTCTTGATGTATTAATATTTAAATTAAATGGAAGTAAATTCAGCTACACTTCTCCTCCATCCTCCTCCCTGCATGCCTCCCCTTGTTGTCTCAAAACATCTGATAAATCCCCCTCTTATTCTTAAAGAATGAAAGGAGGCTCCATGAGAACTATCCTTCAATCCCTGAGACATACATTGTAGGAGAAAATTAACATCTACCAGTTTTCTTCTTACTTCTACACAGGTGATTTGCCACTTGATCAAATGAAAAGAAAAATTGAAAACAAACTCATATTACCTCCAGAAGTTAACAGGGAGTATTTAACAGAGAATTTAAAAATTTATGAAGAATTCCTAAAGATAAAGAACATACTATTTTCCTAGAGAACAGACTTGCAGCAAACACACAGACAGGTTAGCAAGGTGTGTGTGGTTCTATTCTCTCAACATTGATTCACCTCACATGCATATTGTGCTACAGGGAGATAAGGACAATCAAGGGCAGTATCATGATTTGAGCCTCTTTGTATTCTATACTCAACTTTCTCTCCTGAGGCTGAGCATGAAATTATGACTAGGGCAATATGTTGAACATTTCCTGTCCTAAAGCCTATGTAGCCAAATATTGTCTAGATGTAAAATCCCAGTCTGAAAGTGAATGTAATTTCTGAGATAATAATCATAGATATTTGTGAAAAGTTAATGGAATTCAATAGAGAACTAGCAAAAAGAATTGGTGTGGAAACTCATAGGTCTCTACCATTTGGAGGACAGTAGATGGAGTAGGGTAATCAGAAAAGTCTGTAAAGCATAATTTTTAATAACCTTTTCAAGTAAATGTGTATTATTTAAACTGAACACTAGAAAACTTGGCAGGGCTTAATGAAGAGATAATTTTTTAATGCTTTACAGGAAAGTATGAGTAAGAAAATCATGAATGACAATGTTTTAACTTTTCTATTTTCATTCTCTGGATGTTAATGTAGAAGTTTAATATAAAATTGCTCACAGAAGTTGCCCATTGTTCTACACTTAATTTTAAAGTAATCAGAGGAAGGAAGTCCTTTTGCCAGTAATAATTGCACTACAATCTAAGACATAGTGCTTGGTTTAAGGATGATACATCCTGGCCTGGGAAACATGGCATTACACAATAATTATGACAGAAAGGCTACAGAATTGACAGGGATGCAAGTCAAAGAGTAGAAGACAAGTGGTCCTAAGTCTTGAGGATTTTAGATCAGTCACTTGCTACTGTTCTCAAACTAAAGCATGAAGTAACAGCTCTCTTGTGTCTCACTAAAACTAGAGTCCTAAATTTCCCTAAAATCATTTGCCCACATTTCTGGCCTACACTTTTCTCAAGTACATTTACTTCTGGTAACACTTCTCCTACCTGTGTTCAATTCTGATAACTCAATGTACAGTTTCACTTCACTATGATGACTTAGGACTTCAGATGTTCATGTGGCAAATACCTCACTTCAGATTCAGTGCTATGTAAAGTGGAGTGAGCTAAGGTCTCTGAGGTTTGACTTCTGATGCTGTTAGTTCTATATTTGCTGTAGTGAGGACTGTTTGACCTCCATTCTCAGGACAACTCAGTATTCCCTGTTGCTGCTTCATAAAAGATATCTCATATATTCTGTGATAGAATGTTGAAGATAGATGATCCAACATTAAAGAGAATATTGAGGCCTGTCCAGGAAGATGGCTGGTCTCTGTCATTTTATATTTTTTTCAAGCAGTGTCTTTGTGCTTCCTCCATAGTCAAGTAATATTTCTTTCTTTCTCAGGTCCCTCATGGGGTTTAAGTCTAAACAGTCATAGTCTTACTATAACTTATGCTGTTTAGGATTTAAAAGGACATTCTAAAATCTATCATTAATATTGACATTAACTGATTCTATCATTCAATATACTCTGAAGAGTTGTATGATGTTAAATTTAGTACAAATTAGGAATAATGTCAGGAATGGGGATAAGACATCTAAGAACATGTGTATAAAAATCCCTAACAAGTCTCCATCAATCACAGTAGATCACTGAGTCTTGAACTCTGCCTAAGAAGGTATAAAGGTAAAAGATTTTCACAGGAATGCATCAATAACTTTTATTTTCTGATCATGTGGCACTTGAGGAATGATAGCTATAATATATTTTTCCTGATGCTATAATTACTATGTATTCTGAAAGGAAGATGTTAGGACTTGACAAATGAGTGCCAGTCATGAAAAAGCTCTATAGTTCTCCCTAGATGTAAGGGCATTAAAGAGAAAGAGAAGGTGTTTATTTTTGACAACTCCTTCTATTTGATGTCATAGTAATACTGCTAAAAAATAAAAGGTGAGATTGGCCTGTGGTTTCTTTAATATGTATTTTGGACTGGCCTTTTACTGAGAAAGTTAGAGAGAAATATCAGAGGAAAGATGTGGACTGAATTTTTCACTCTATGTGCGGATGGCATTAGAAGTATTGGAGGAAGCTCTCCTTGATATTGGCTTGGTGTGTCCTTAAACAGATTAGAATAATCTGTCAAATGACACTGAGATCATTATTCTTTTTCTGACCTTACTCAGCATCAGCAATGAGTGAATAGGGAAATGAACCATGAAAGAAAAATACCATCTCAGAACTCAGTGGTCCCAGTGAAATTGGATTATAGAAGAACTAACAAACAAAGCTATCACAAAGTCAAATAAGTGAAGAAATATGTTGGCTCCAGCTTTAAATTATATAGCATATCAGTGTTGTATGGTTTCCACTTTATATTGTTTCATACCATTATTTATTTTTACATTTTTTTTGTTTGAGAGGTCCATATGTCTATATAACGTGTCATGGTCAAATCCATCCCCATTCACACCTCTCTAATTTCTATACTGTACATCAAACTGGGATGTTGAAATACTTTTCACTATTAACTTAATCCTACTTTGAATCAGGGAAATAATGGTTACTAAAAAAGAAATATATCTCCCAGCAGGCAGCATAGCACTTCCTGCCCCTATCCCACTGTTCTGAGAAGGTTCACTCTGCTGAGTCATAGGGACTAGTAGTAAGACTGTGGCACAGGTCTTCTGTAGGGATGAGGAAGACTGAAATACAATTAATTTTGCCACATCAGAATAAACAATAAGAGAAGAATGTGACAAAAACTGATCTGGGATGCAGGTTCTGACTTCATGTAAATACTTGGCATCAATGACAAGTGGGTGACATCCCAGCACAGCTCCTTCTCTCCTTTTACTGCAGCACAGCCAATCCCTTTCATACATTTATAAGACATTCTGGCCATCTTGTCAGTCTTCTCAATACTAAAGATCAAACAAGGGCTGTCTACTTCAATTTACAATTCCATTAAGAACTCTCCAAAACCCAGGGAAACCCTGCTGATACTTTCCTGAACAGAAGATGCTTTGACTGACTCCACTACTCTATCTCCTAAATCCATCCTCCCTTGTTGACTGATAGAGTCTACTTCACAATGTAAGTCCAAACAAATAAAATGCAGCCCCACAGAACTAAGCCTTCAACCTCTGGGGCACACCTTGTAAATGGAGAAAACTAATATCTTCCAGTTGTCCTTTGACATTCACACAGGTGTCATGGATAAATTAAAATAAAGGCAGCTCATAAATAAACTAACTCATACTAATTTCAGGAGTTATCAGTATGTATTTAACTGAAAATTTAAAATTTTTATGAAGAATTGCTACAGGTAGAGAGCATAGAATGTTATCTGAGAACAAACATGAAGCAACTATACAGACTTGACAGAAGATGTAACTAGCAAGATGAGAGTGGTTCTGTCTTCCCAGCATTGAGTTTAGGTCAGATACAAGTCATACTACAGAATAAGGATTGTCAAGGGTAATGTTGTCTGTATATATTCAATAATCACCATTTTGTCCTGAGGCTGAGTATGCATTTGTAACCAGCTGAACATGATAAATCTTACCAATCCTATACCCTAAGAAACAGAATATTGTTGAGACACCTAAATTTACCAGACCAAAGGTGAATAGAATTTTTCAGATAATGCTCATACTTTGCAAAGTTAGTGGAAACTAATATGAAACAATAAACAGAGTTAGTAGGGAAAGTTAAAGGTCTCTGCTGCTTTGAAAACAGTAGATGGAGCACGATAATCACAGAAGACTGAAAAGCATCATTTTTAACAACCATGTGGCTGGGCAGTGTTGGCAAATGCCTTTAATCCCAGCACTTGGGAGGCAGAGGCAGGTGGATTTCTGAGTACAAGGCCAACCTGGTCTACAGAGTGACTTCCAGGACAGCCAGGGCTACACAGAGAAACCCAAACAAACCAAAACAAACCCATACGAAGGCAGTCATTGTCCTTAAAGACTTGAGATGGGACTGGAAGACTTGACAGGGATTAATTAGGAAATTAATTTGTTTGAATGCTCTACAGGAAAGTATCAGTAAGAAGTTACAGTGATAACATATTTTCACTGATGCTTTAATTAGTGTGTATTCTAAAAGAGTATATCAGAACTCAGTAAAATCTGTTCCAGTTGTCAAATGCTTCATAGTTTTCCCTAGGTATAAAGAATTTAAAGGAGACAGAAAAAGTGTTCTTGGGATCTCCTTCCCTTTGATGTCAGGACACATGCAAGTATTTCACTTAAAAGTGAGAATGGCCTGAGTGTTCATTGGTAAGTATTTTAGCCTGGCTTATAACTGTAAAAGTTAGAGCGAAATATCAGAGTGATGAACCAGGCTGAATTTCTCATACTGTGTGCTGTTGGAATTAAAAGTGCTGGTAGAATGTCTCCTTGATATTGGCTTGGTGAGTCCTGAAACAGGGTGGGATAATCTGCCAAGTGACACTCAGATCATATTTTTTTTCCTGATCTTCTTCTGCAAGTGTGAATAGGGTAATGAACCAAGAAAGAAAATATCATCTCTGACCTCAATGGGCCCAGTGAAATGAAATTATAGAACTGACAAAAAAAAGCTATCATATTGTCAGATGAGAATGAAGACATGGGCTGGCTCCAACTTTCAATTACACACCACAGTTTTGTATGTTTATCTTTATATTATTTTATGCAATCATTCATTCTTGCAACTATTTTCTTATTGTTTGGGAGGTTCATAATTGTATTCAATGGTACATTGTTAAATCCATCCCTTTTTCCCTACACTCTAATCCTATACTCTCTATGCAACTCAGACATGTTTTTAAAAAATATATATTATAATATACTTAATCTACCTATATGTGTGCCAGTATAGTTGTAGATTTTAATAGTTTAATATAATACTATAATATAATTTTATACTTTTTTAAAAAACAGAATCTTATTCCTTTTTCTGTCTTTTGATTAGTTCTCTTGTTATCATACAAAATAGTTGCTTTTCTTGTTATGAATTCATACATGTATATCCCTGTAATTTTCTCTAACACATCTCTGACACTACCTTCTTCGACTGAGATGTATTCTATAGTTTAAAAGAACCACTTTGCCTGTTATGAAAGGAACCAAAAATATACACACAAAAAAAGAAAACAAGAGTGGTTACAATCCTCCTTGGGTAGAGAAATATCATTCTAAAAAATGACTTAAAATTGTGATTATAAATCTAAATATACCTAGGACAGCATTAAAGTAATATTAATGGATTAGCAAAAAAACTATGCCTATGGTAATAGGAATTAAAATCAACTTTTGTAACTAGCTGAAAATATATAGTTAACTGACAAAATATTTAAATATGATATGATATGAACTGTTCCAAAAACATGACGGTATTTCATAACAGAATTTGATAAAAGTGATAAAACTCAAGACTTTAGCTGCCATCACAACCTATTCTGAATGGTCCTTATAATACTTAGACATCTGAATACAAACAAATTAGGGAAGCACATGCATGGTGTAAAACAGCAACAAACATCACTCTGGACTATCACAGAGGCCTTTGAAGAATTAGAATTTTTTTCTAAAGTTAACTCATCTTTTGTGTCTTTAACCCTTATGAAAATTAAGCTCTGCTTTTCTTCTACTTAATCTGTAAGACAGTGTTGTTTTCTTTATTTTGTAAACTTTGTTTTCTTTTTTGACAGCAATGATAAACTATTACAGAAAAAGGAATGGCTATGAGGGGAGGAACTCCATAGTTGTATTTAAGGTGTGTTACATTTGAACTTGACATAAAACAAATGACATTTGGAGAACTTCCATAGTCCTAGGTGCTAAAGTGCTAACTACATGGTGCTTTTTGCTTCAACCACATTATTCCTAACTCTGTTTTCACTGTCATCATTCTCTAGACTTCATTTTT
>JADRCD010193924.1:0-41825 GCA_019843815.1 Montemys delectorum
ACCACCCCCCCCCAACACACACACACACACACACACACACACACACACACACACACACACTCCATTTGTAAGGTTCTGGAGGATTTATGCTCCTCTCCAGCACCCACACCAGCCATTCATCATGCTGCCTCCCTGACAGTGGACTCCGCTCTGCCCGGCTTACCCCTCGGTAGGTGTCCTCAGGAGATTTATTGTAGTTCCAGAGGCGCAGGCCAGCAATGCTTTGGGCTCTGTCAAAGTGGATCATAACCACATGGTCCAATCCAGGGGAAAAGGGGATCAGCCACATGTGCTCATCCTCGGTGGTGATGTTCATGCCATCAATTAACCTGCAGGCAAGGAAGGCAGGTCAGCAAGACAGTGGGAGGCCTCCAGGAAGCCTGCTTCCCTCACCCAGCTATGTCTTAGAAGGTGGGAGAACGGTGAAGTCAAGCTATACTTAAGGGGTAAAAACAGTATGTGCTCAAGAAGGTGCCGAGAGACACTCATCCTCAACAGTTCAACTGTCTCCTCCTTGGGAATCCCTCAGCCTAATGACCCCAGGGTGGGACACTTCTGCTAAGTAGTATTATTCTGTGTGTTAGGAAGGCTGGATGTAGAAATAAGCTCATCACAGAGCTGTGATGCAGCCACCCTAGGATGTGCCATGGTGAACAGCATCATGTGATATTGTGGCGTGGCCAGGCAGGCAGAGCACAGGAAGCAGGGACCAACTGCAAGCTGGAAATGAGGTCAGAACCTAGTGCATCAGTGCGCAGAAGGGGTGTCCTGGGGTAGGTGGTGGGCCTTTTCTCTGTTGTCCACATGATCTGCAAGACGTGGAGGCAGTTTGGCAGAAGTGAATCCCTTCTCTCTTGGTAAACATCAGGGAACCTGGGAGACCTCGGCCAGGAACAAGTGCCAGAAGAGGCATGATTGTGATGAGCTAACCCTGCTTGGTAGCCACAGGTCTGAGTGCCCCAGGGAAACCCGAGCAGCAGGAGGGGCTTCCAAGCCAGTTACCTCAGCACCTCTGCATCTATCCCTGCCTCAGCCTCTTCAGCCTGGACTCCACCTTTGTCCTCTGTTGTGGCATGGCCACTTGAAGACCCAGACTCAGATAATCAAGCCCCCCACCCCCACTCCACCCTTGCACCCTAGGGACCTTGAGGGCGACTGTACTGTGAGCAACTCTGGCTGTTGCTACAATTCCCATATCTGAAATCAACTTTTCCTCTTACCATTTGATAGTTTGAGGTTTAGAATAAATCTAAGTGTTCATCCATGGAGGTAAAGCGTTCTCTCTCCTGTGCTCTAAAAGGCTGTTATTAAATTGATGGATGGTATGTCTTACAATTGCTGGCATGTTAAAACTGAGGAAATTCAGCAGGCTGACCCTGCTGTTTGTGAAGGAAGTAGGCTGCTGCAGACTGCTGTTTCCTTCCAAAGCAATCACTTCTGTCTTGGGGACTGGCTGCCAGCAAAACTGTTGCAGAGTTTTGGGAGAGGGGACACTGGAGGTAGATGGCAGACAGGCTGGTGGCAAAACAAGTCTCCTCCTTTGAGTCACCTCCTGGTTCTGCCCTTGAGAGACCCAGTAGCAAGAGCCTCTCTCATGTGTAGATTGGGGTCTCTAAATGCCATGGACACCATCAGGGCCCTGTCATTGCAGGGATATGGCAGAGGCCAGAAGAGCCCGGGCCATCCTGTCATAGCCAAAGGCTGGGAGGGGCAGTCAGAGGTAGAATGCTTGCCCTACTTGCAAAGGGGCTCTGGTTTCTATTCTCAGAACTTCAAACAAACAACACTAAATATTACAAACAAATACATAAATGAGCACAGGTACTCCCAGAATGTGAGATCACCAACAAGGATAAAAGATGGCTTCAGGCCAGGCCCCATGCCCAGCAGCAGAGGGCCAACAGAAAAGGTACTCAATACCATCTTTGGAGGTTCTTTGTCTCGTGTTTTGTCAGGACATTTTTTTTAAAGCCTTACAGGTCCTTTGCATTATGGCTCCCAGTTTTGTGCTTCTACCAGATTCCAGTGTGTGCAAATGTGTGTCTTTGTGTTTGTATAATATCCTTATACTTTTTCTTTGGCCCTTTTCTCTGGTTTGTTTTGTCCTATTCCCATTTGTTTGTTTTTGTATTATTATCTCACTTATTATTATTCTTTAGATCCCTGTTTGTTTTTTAATGAGACCAAAAGGGTGTGGGTCCTGATAAGAGGGGAGGAAGGGAGGAAGTAGAAGGAGTTGGGGGAGGGAAGCCATAATCAGAATATGGTGAATGAAAGACATCTTTTTTGTTTTTGTTTTTCAAGACAGGATTTCTCTGTGGAGCTCTGGCTGTCCTGGAACTTGCTAAGTAAACCAGGTTAGCCTTGCACTCAGAGGTCTGCTTGCCTCTGCCTCCTGAGTACTGGGAGTAAAGGCATAAAATACCACATCTGACTAAAAAAAAAAAAATCTTTCAATAAAAGAAAAATAGAAAAACAAGCAAAACATAAGAGGTGAGTTGGTGGTATACTTCTATAATCCTAGCACTTGAAACTGATGCAGGAGGATCTTGAACTTGAAGTCCTGTTGGTACATACAGAAATCTTGTCTTAAGAAAGCCAGAACATTGGAGGTGGGGATGCTCCAGAGTGAAGAGAGCCTACAGACTGGGAACCATGGAGGTGGGGACACTCCAGAGTGTAGAGAGCATTTATATTAAAGAACTAGAAAGGGTTTCACTGGAGGGAAGGAAGGGATCTTAAGATGGGGATAGAAGCATAATAGAACACTTAAAATATGGCAGCAGACATGGCTTAACTGAGAGAAGAAAGGAAGCTAATGAGAGGGTCCAGGGAAGGATGGTGGGGGAGGGGAGGAGTGAGGACAAAGCATGATGATGTGTGTATCAAGTTGCCTTAATGAAATTCATTTCTTTGTAGTCTAACCTAAAATATAAAAATAAATGAAGGAAAGAAGGAAGGAAAAATGAGAGAAAGTTCACTGAAGCTCAAGGGCTTCTCAGACAATGGCACACTTGGTTACTGGATCTTAGCTTAAGTACACAAACAGTAAGAGGGCTATCTGGTAGCTCAGGCACCACTACCCACAGATCTAGGTGTGACAAGGACATGGAGAGTGTGTTTGCCTTTTCAAGTGCTTCCTGGTCAGAGATATGCAAAGGAATGTTTAAGGATGACATTAAGAGTGGGCTAGAGGCTGTCGGGATTCTGTGGGGATGTGTGTCAAGTAGGTGATGGGGATGGTCAAGCTAGGCAGGTGTGGGTGTCTTCTGCAGCTGGCCAGAGGTAGCTTGTAGGGCCAGTCTAGGTCTGCTAGCTGACCTGCTAGGATCTACAGCCCACAATGACCCCAAGTATTCAGTGCCAGCAGGATTAAAGGCCACAGTGAAGGGACATCTTAAAGGGACGAAGAGGACACAGACAGGACAAGGGGCTATAATGTGACCATCTTATTTCCAACCTGCAGCCATAGGGGTTATTGTCATAGTTCTGTGGATAAGAAAACTGATGCAAAGGTGATGCCCAACTCAGCAGTTAAGTGCTGTGTTAGCGAATCCCATAGCCTATGTCTAAATCCTAACTCCACTTAACCATTCTGGGCACTTTTGGCCACCTTCTGACTTCAGCTTGTTCCTCTGTACATAGGGGTAAAAATAATGAGTCTTAGTCTATGCTGTGGCTTTCATGGATGGACATCTGTAATCTATTAGCAGCTTAGTGTCTGGCACTTACCATTCCAATGTGGCACTTGCTCTATTGGTCATTCTTGTTGTCCTCACTGTTTTAATTGTGAGGTTTGGAAATTTAAAGCAGAGGAGAGCTTTGAACTCCCATCCTTCAACTGTCCTTGCTTCTAATTAAGTCATATAGCTGTTTAAAGCAGGAGGTCAAGTGCCAGTCATGATGAATGACAGGTGTCTGTGGATGGATACTATAAAAAGCTTGCCCATTCACCTGGCCATGGCATCTGGAACTGTGCAGGAAGCAGAGCAGCCATAGTGGCCAACACAGGCTTCCTTATCACTTTCAAATTTGCAAAGGGGAGAGGCCCAGGGCAGGTATGTACAAGCAGGGCTGGTCGCCACCAAGGTCGATAGACTATGCTGAGCGAGGCGCTCCCTGAGGCCAGTGTGATATCACAGCATGCAGCATCTGCAGATACCCCAGCCTGGCTCCTTATCCTGACTGCTCTGCAACAGGGATCACCTGTGCAAAGGGTCAGGTTTCCTTCTTTTGGCCACATGCCGTCCCAGGCAGTATCTGATGTGCCTGACGCCTGAGATACAGAGCTTGTCCCTAGACCCCAACCGCCGCTAGTCAGGCTTCTAATACTTACTTGTCCAGGGTCCGTGAGTCATCATTGTACTCAGGCAGGTCATTTAAGTCCCTGGGAGAGGCAGAGAGCTGGTGTGGTTGGATGGGCAGAGCCTCACCATCCTTGCCTACTACTTCCAGGCCAGTGAGTCCTATGTAGTGCAGATCCCCCCAGGAGGCTGTCAGGTTTAGTTGGAGGCCTGTGAGGGAAGGAACGCAGACAGTCACATCAGAGGCTCTGGAGCCAGAAGGGAGCAATCCTTCAGTCTCTCCATGAGCCTTTCCTCAGATGTCCTAAGGCCGGACCACTGCCTCCTCAGGGCATGCTGCAGGACCACTGCCTCCTCAGGGCATGCTGCAGGACCACTGCCTCCTCAGGGCATGCTGCAGTCACACCGTGTCTGGACCCTGTTGGCTCCCTCAGGCTGTTTTGCAGTGAGGCACTCCTTTCCTGGCTTTATCATGCACCAGGACCTTTAGTTCTACCCAGATGATCTTCCCATTGTTCATCTTTGTACGCCTTTCTTCTGTCCCAAGGCTGTTCCTGTCCTCTGGACTATACTCATGTTTCAGGGACCAGGCCAGTGCTGCAGTCACAGCCCGCCATGTCTTTGTATACTTCCTCTACCAAACCACAGAGGCCACTACTTAGTGAAGGAATGCCCACGTGGCCTGCAAGGTGGCTGGCTCCTTAAGGGAACAACTCCACTTGTCCTTCTAGACTACTGTGTACCCAGGTACTGGCATATAGTAGAGGCTCAATGCCAACGAATGCCTGGCAGTACCTAAATGGGTCGGTCACATCAGGAAGGCCCACACCCAGAATTTAACATTTTATGCAAACAGGCTCCTCCTATGAGCCTCACTGGACTCAGGGTAAAGGAAGCGACTGCTGAGCCCATCCTTCCTCCTCAGCTTTCACCCCCTTCACCAGAGACCATTTCAGGACACCTTCTGTGGTCCTGGGACACACATGCCAGGTGACTCATTCCATTGCCCAGAAAGCTCCCTCTCTGGGTCATACCCTGTCACCCTGTCATAGGCTTGGCTGGAGTTTTTCCTTTACCAGTAGAGCAGGGCCAAGTTCATGGGCTCTCCTACCCTGGAGGTGCTTGGCCTGTTTAGTACCTAAGGTTTAATCTTTAGACTTTTGCTGAGTGACAGTATGCTTGGAGAAGCTGGCAGAAAGCCTGGGGTCATGAGATGATCCATATTTCTTACAAGAGGATCTGCACATCCAGGAAAACTTCAGAACTCTCTGGGGGCCAGGCTCCAACCTCTCACCTCCCTGCACTTGACATCTTGTCCTACGCCCTGTCATTTCCCAGCACCCTTTTGTGACTCAGCCTTCAAACACCCTCTCTGCGGTGCCAAAGTTGGCCTGAGCATTTCAGGAGTGATGAAGACCTGGGTCCTAAGTACACTGAACAGACTGCTTGTCATGCACACATGCCCTCCAGGGTGTAGATGGCAAGCAAAGCAGCTGGCTGCTCCGCCAGCCTGTGGCCATGCTGCTTTCCCCATACAGGTGGCTCAGCTTCTCCACCCTGCATCTGGGCTGCATGGCTTATGTGCATAGGAACTTGTCTCTTTTTTTTTTCTATCTTGTGCTGGTGCCAAGAGAGCTTAGTCACCTGTTGCTCTGGCCCATAGCAGCACATGCAGGCAGTTGCTGGTCCACATGATGGCTGTTCAGAGACATGAACAGGCTGAGGGAGAACACCTGAGTGGCTCAGGTAAGGGGAGCTAGCCACAGAATCATGAACGCTGGTGACTATGGAACACTGCATCCAGGTGCTCCACTGAGGCTTTGTCTTTTCTGCAGCACAAGCTAACTGATAGAGTCCTTCTCCTGGCCACATTCAGATGTCATCTCTTAGTTATTTTCAGATTGTGCCCCCACAACTGCTCCATTTGCTTTTATCCTTACCTCTAGTGGTATTACATTAATGTGCTTGTTTATTTCCTTGAGGCCAAGACTGACTCTTCTATCCCTAGAGCCTAGAACAGCACTGCCCAACAAGTAGATGCTTAATCAAATTTTATTTTGAAACCTCTGATTGGTAGAAAAGTAGGTAGGTGGTTAGTGGACATATCTCCCCCAATTCGGTGAATGGTAAATGAATACTCATGATTGTCTGTATGTGCTAACTATGGTTTTAGAATTAGAGAACAGTATATCCCAGAGTGAGCAGTGTTCATTCTGCAGTCACAGACTCCTGGCATATGCTGAGCACACAACTATATACACTGCCACATGCCCCACAAAACGATGGGAAGGGTGGTGAGTGGCACAGTAGGGGCTGGGTGTTTAGAGAGGGGAGATGGCAACTGGGCTGGGGCCTGCATGCTAGGATGAGTCATGCTATCCTGCATTCCTAGAGGAAGATCATTCTAGGTTGAGAGAACAAGTTGGGCCCATATCTGGAAGCAGCTAGCCAAGGGAGGTGAGGAGCATGAAACTGGAAAAGGAGGCTGAGCTCAATGCCAAACGCAAGTTGAGAGGTTTGTGACATAAGCAATGGGAAGTTATAACAGGTTACTTTTTGTTTTCTTTGCTTTGTTGAGAATATCTCCCTTTGTATTCTAGGATGATCTCAAAACATGATCCTCTAGGCTTTGCCTCTTGAGTCTGGGGACTACAGAGGTGTGGGATAGGGCTGTGGTACAGGCAAACTGTGTCTTAGAGGTTAGACATGGGTGCTGAGAGAGGCCTTACCAAGTGTGCTCTTAGTGGGAGAGGGCAGCAGGGACACAATCAAGGTGTGCTTAAGAGGCAATGGAACCTAACGGCTTGAACATAGAAGGAGAAGGGATTGATCCAGTGACAGAGTGGTGTGGGTAATGTCTGGGAGAGAATGCCTAGAGGTGGAGGAGGGAGTGGATTGGGAAGGGAGGCACAGGAGGAGGCAGAAATGTCCCCTCTCCCTGGGAACAAGAAGCCTTTCCCATGCCTGCAGTCCCTTTGTGTCTGTAAGTTGCACCTGATCCCACCGATTCAGGGCTCTGAATACACTGGCTCTCCTTGTGAGCTGATAACCATGTTCCATATTCATTTTCCTTTGGTGCATCAATTAGTATTTATACAAATGGAAATTAATTTTGTTATTTCTCTCATGTTTTGGCCCTCTCGACTCCTTCCCTATTCATTACGGCTGATATTTGCAAAACTTCCCAAATGAGTGTCATCTGCAAATTAGCAAGTCATATATTCCCCTTTCAAAGCATGAAGAGGATTGGCCATGTCCACCTACCGCCTCCCCCCAAAGCACACACCCCGGAGCTACCTTATTAAAGTGCATTTCATGTGCACAGGTTGTTAAGCAGGTGGAGGATGGGATGGGGGTTCAAAGAGAAGAGATGGAGGAATCTTGGGGCTCTAAGATCAAGAGGGAGGCAATAATACAGTGGAGAGGCCTCAATGCTTTCCTAGCAGGTACAATGATCAAAGTCACAATACTCTACCCCAGGGCCAACCTCTCTGAGCACTGCAATGTTGTTTCTGAGAAAGACTGGATTGGTTCCATACAAAGGACACCTGTAAATAGGCTTTTGGGGAAAATCTCCCTGGCAGCACCTTCACCTGCCTTTCTTCTCCTCCAGGAAGAGGTTGTGGCTCATCCAGGTTGTCTGGGCAGCTGACTACTCTCACCAGGCTACAGGGACAGCTAATGACCCATTTCTGGTCAGATATGGTTTTCATATCTCCTACTGTCCAGCCTCACATAGTAAACCGCACAATGAATGTATGGACAAGCTTGAGATATAAGCTAGACCCAGAGACTTAATTCTAGAGCTAGATCTTCTGGACAAGAAAAGTGGCTTTTGCTCTTGGGTTGCTAGTAATGGGTAGATGTGAGCACAAAGCTCCCTGAAGCCTCTGTTGCATAGCCTTCCCATGAGCCACTGATGCATGGCTCCTAGGAAGAAGAACAAGAGGCAAACAGGGTAGAAAGGTCGAGACACAGCAAGTCTCCATGATGTCATTTCCCTGTCTACATCTGGCTGCCTAAGAAACTAGTGACCCTAACTTCTAGATGCATAAAACCAATAGATTCTCTTTTTGCTGAAATCAGCTTGAATTCAATTTCTATTTTGTGTGTGTGTGTGTGTGTGTGTGTGTGTGTGTGCGTGCACGCATGTGCACATGCTTCAAACCCCAAGGAAAGTAAATTCAGTAAAAAAAAAAATAAAGGATTGCTCTCTTCTAGGACCTTAGAGCTTCACGGGAAATGCTGACCCTCACAGAGGCCTCTGCCATAAAGTAGCCTCTTAACTGGAGCCCTGAGGCACACTGTGGTACGGGGAGGATTTGTACTCTTGGAGTTAGATCTCCTTGCATCTGGTCCCAACCTTGGCTCTCTGAGCTTCAGTTGTCTAATGTGAAAAAAAAGGACACTAAGATCTGGGAGGTCAGTCAGGGAAGGCCCAGCTCTTCCTCTCAGAGATAAAACCCACACCAAGCCCAGTTCTCACCTAACATTGGTTGACTATTTATTTACTCATTCAGTGTGTTTTCTTGAGCATGCCTTGAGTGTGTATATTCCTGTGTATTAGGTTCTATGTGTACATGTGGAAGCCAGAGGACAACCTTGGCTGTCATTCTTCCTTACTGGGTCCTAGGGCACACTAATTAGGACAGACTGGTGGTCAGGGATCCAGAGTTTTATTTGTTTCCATCTTGCCAACACTGGGATTACAGGTGTGCACTGCCATGCTTGACTTTATGTGGGTACTAAGAACTGAAATACTGTGGTCCTCCAGTTTATATGCCAAATGGACCATCTCTCTGCCTATTTATCTGTTTGTTTATTCACTTATTCAGGCAAGAGCTCTCATAGATCACAGGCTGACCTTGAACTCAGGTCTTCCTGCCCCTGCCTCTCAAGTGCTAGAATTACAGCTCTTTAGTCTGTTAGTCTGAAGTAATTCAGTAACCTGGAGTGGAAAGAATAGTAGCAATTCAAAATAAGTCACCTTTCTGTCTAAGAGACCATTTTTTTTTTCCTTTTGGGCAAGTAAGGAACAAGGGAGGTTCTCACTGAGGACAATGGGAAGGTTTAGGGAAACCAGGTGCAGAAGAGCCAGCAGGAAGAGGTGTGGTATACATTGGGCACCACTTAGACCCTTGTCCTGGGGAGAAGACTGCCTGTGCTACAGGGTTAATGAGTATCTTCAGAAAGGTGTGTCCTTTCTGGATATAGCCTATGACCAGTGACAAGAAGACATAGGGACATGAAGACCAAGCTTTCTCTCAACCCAGGTTATCAGCAGTATCAACCCAGCCTCTAGGCTTCCCATCTAGCTGCTGAGCCCTTTATGAAGCCACCTTTGCTTTCTGTCCAGACCTGCCTGCCCCTTAATGTGAGTCTCGGAAGGCTCCACTCCTCCTCCCTCAGAACTACCTTAGAGACCCCATACTCAGACCACACAGACTGGGCAGGCAGGGAGCCAGAAGAGGCTCTCAAACCCAGGCTCCTCTACCCACTAAGGTGGCAAAGGAAGGGGCCAGCCTAGGCTGGAATGAACTGGGAACTGGAGGTGTGAGGCTGCGTCTGAAGAAATGGGGGAAGATCACAGCTCTTGTTAACTGAAAGCAAGTGACACAGCAGCAGGAAGGGCAAGGAAGAGCAGGAAGCAAGGCAGCAGGGCACACAGAGAACCTGTTAACAGGGCCCTGGGAGTGGGGTGATTGCAGATAGCCATGATCTCAGCTTGGAGCTTCCTTAGACAATGAGGGGCTGGTATGGATGAGTGGCCTAGGAGCCCAGATGAGATCTATTCAGGAAGGCTTGCTAGCTGAGCAGCCTTATGTATGTCAACATGTGAAATTAGCCAACATTTCAGACTCTGCCTAAAATTATGAGCTCTGGAGAAGTCAGAAGACCTGGGCCTTGGGCCATGTGATTGTTCCACACCCCCACCCTTAACCTCTTCTATCCTTTGTGTAAGAGCTGAGCTGTGGCTGAGTTCTATAATAGCTCTAATTACTAAGCCTGCAGCAGCCTAGAGTCAATTGGCTCCCAAGTCCAGATCCGCAGTGGTCATATAGGTGGCCTAGGTACAAAATACAAAATGCCACAATGCCTCTCTGATAGTACAAAATAAATAGAAGGCCCTGCCAGTACTTGGGGAAGGTACTCACATAACCCGTAGAAGATGCCTGGCTCAGGTGTGGTGACTTCAGAGACAGTGGGGCTGGCTTGTAGCTCTAGCCCTGGTACCTATAGGATGTTTAGGGAGAAACAGGGAGAAGAGAAGTTTTAGTGGTACCCACACAGTTCCTTTACCAGACTCATTGCTCATTCCATGCTCAGGAAATCCCTGCATCTGCTTTTGTATGCCTTCCCATCCTATGATGAGGTATGTGGGTATCTGGAGCCTGGGACCACATCCCTACCCATAGCTCTTACCGACAGCTGAGGGGTAACAACAGGGTATTCAGGCTTTCTCAAAGTCCCTTGTGGACCCATAATGCTTACTGAGTGAGAGGGAAGGAAGACAGGAGAAAGGGATAGAGGAGGGAGGAGGAGTGGGGGAGGGAGACAAGGAAGGAGGGGGACAAGGAAGGAGGGGGACAAGGAAGGAGGGACACAAGGAGTCAGGGAGGGAGAGGAAGAAGAGGGAGGGAGAAAGATGGAAGAGGAGAAAGGAAGATGGGTGAGGAAGGAGAAAAGGAGAAGACAGGAAGAGGCAGAGCTGGAGGGGGAAGAGAGGTGGGAGGAAAGGAAGAGGAAGAAGAAAGATGGAGGAGGGGAAGGAGGCAAGAGAGAGGAGGAAGGAGAGGGGTGACAAAAGGAGACAGAGGGAGAGAAGAGGCTGAGACAAGAGAAGAAGAAGAGAGGAAGAAGGAAGAAAGGGGACCTCAAACCACAGTAAGTGGTCCCCACTTTGGCTGTCCAGAATTGGCATCTTAGGGTGAGCTGAGACTCCTGTATTGTTAGAGTTCTTAGTTGACCCCCATGGGCAACCTGTCTACTCATAGGTCAGAGTACTCTGCTATACTCTGCTTGGGGTCTCCACATAAGACTAATTAATTTATTATTTTATAGTAATTCTCCTGGACAAAGAAGCCTCCAGTGCTTCAGTCAGGGATGGTGTAGGACAAAAGGAGGTTTGTCTACCCCAGGACCAAGCAGTCCCTCATGCTTCGCAGGTCAGGTCCATCAGCAGGTGCCCCTGGGCCTTGACATTTGGAAACCACTGGGAAGATGGAGGACTTCAAAGTCAGCTCCCTGGAGACCCATAGGTCAAGAGCAGATTAGTGTGCTTTGTGGGCAGGGAAGGCTTGGAGCTTTCAGTTGTTTGCCACTTTTAAACTGAGATCCTTTTAGACCCAGATTTCTGGCTTTTGAAAAGATCATGAGAACAGGTAACAATGGGTGATGAGCTGTCATTGGGCAGAGTGGCAGTCCCTTCTCAGGCTCCTGCTTGTGGCCACCTTACCCCATCTTACTGCCTGGCCTTGTGGCTCCAGTCCCACTGAAGAGGGATCTGGTCTCTATGCCAGCTGCCTGTTTTCCTCACACACTTCTGTGGGCCAGTCTGTCTCCTGGGGCTTCTGGCTGACCCATCTATCTTTTTTTTTTTTTTTTTCCTGTTTCTCTCTTTTAGGACCCTTCCCTGAGACCCCAGGGCCTCTCCATTTTTATCACTGAGCCCTGACATGGGCTCACTCTTGCCCATTTTCTTTAGCATTTTGCACTCAGATTCTGGCTTTGATACCTTCGAGGTATATCCTCAGTTAAGGCACTTAATCCATGCCCAAGCAGTCCCTACTTGAGGGCCATCTCGGGGCCGGGCTTACAAAGCCTGTATCACTAGTGAGCTTGGGTTAGGACATGTGCTCAGGCAGCCAGTTGTGCTTACTGTTTTGTTTATAAATGGTTCCAGGGGTTGAATCTGAGCTTAAAGCACACCAGTCAAGTACTTTTCCATTGAGCTACATCTACAGCCTCCATTGAGCTACATCTACAGCCTTCTTTTTGCTTTTTATTTTGAGACAGAGTTTCTCTAACTTGGCCAGGATGGCTCTGAACTCATTCTATAGCTCTGATTTGCCTTAAACTTGCCAATGGCTGACTTTCAGGCCTGTACTAACAGGCTTAGCTTTGGTCATTTTTTTCCTTCCATGACTTTTTTTTCACATTACATCTCATGGCAGCCTCCTCCCTCTTCTCCCAGTCTTGTCCTTACAAATCTCTCTCCTCACTACCCTGTCCTCTCCTTCTCAGAGATGGGGAAGCCCCCCTTGAATACTCTGCTCATTGTTTTAATTGAAAGCCTGCCTCCTTCAGGCATTTCTGTTCTACTCACAATGGTGAGTGATCTGAAGCAGCCCCAGGTTCATCCCTCTCCCCAAAGACAACACAACATCTAAATTATACACATGTAGCACTGAGCCTAACATCTAGCCTATACTTCCTGGCTTTGATGAAAATTTGAATCCTTACTTCACTTCAGTTAAAAAAATAATTAGAAAGTGAAATGTGAAATACTGAATAGAAAATGAAATAGAAAAAATGCGGATTGTCAAGGCAGCAGCACCAGCAGCATAAAGGACATCCATCTTCCTTTCCCTCCCTGCTCTGAGTCAGGAGCAGTAATCTATTTAGGAGCTGTCTCACTGCTTGGGAGGCTGAGGCAGGAAGACTGTGCTGCACAGTGAGACCGTGCCCTGAACAACAAAAGGAATTCAGTTAGGGGTACTTCCCAGGCCCACCCCAGTCCTACCTGGTCCTGGGCACCCAATCCGGCCTGTGTGAAAGGCCTTTCATCCTGACCTTCACCGTCAGCAGTGCTGGGCCTCCTTAGCGCCTCTTCAGGCTGAAGGCCACATAGGCTCTCAGCATCCATGTCAAAAGTATCATCCAAACAGAAGATGGCCTCCAGGATATCCTCATCCATGGTGAATAGAATAGTGTCTCCAAAGTGCTCGGGGGCTGGGCACATCACCAAGAAGAGAGAAGACTCAGCTGGCCCCAGGCCCCAGTGATCTGCCATATAACATGTCATAGTGTCCTATACACTATGTGGTCTCAAGCAATTGACAGTTCTTGATGTGAGCCAAGAGCTCAGCCCCCACAGCTCATCAAGCTGAGAGCCACATTGGTGGGACCTCATGGAACAAGAATTCTTGTTATTTCTCACCATACAAGTCCCTGTGCATGAGGCACTGGGTGCCCAACCCAGATCCCTGAGCCTGTTTCTGCAGTGCTGGGGATACAAGACCCCAGGGCCTTGCACATTCTACTCAAGAGGTCTACCACTAACCTATAGCCACAGACTTCCCTTGCTTTAAATCTTGAGACTGCCTTGTTAAGACCCAGACTGCCCCTGAACTTAGTCTATAGCTCATATGAGCTAGAGTCTTTGGTAAAGGAGGATTTCAAATAGTGTGTATGAGATAGGGGCTGCTCTCGAGGGTGACTTTACCATCCAGCATAACCCTAGGGCTGGAATTACATGTGGACACTGCCTCACCTGGATTCCTGTGGGCCCTTTTATAAAGCACCTCTCCCAGAAGGTGTGGGTATTCTCCCAACCTGGGGAGCTGGGCTCCAATGACTGGCTGGCCCATGGGCTCCCTAAATATCCCACCCCTTTGCCTTAAGGCAAGAAAGATGCTACAATTCATGACCCTGAACTTGCAGAAAAGCCCCTTCTCAGGTTCAAAATCCTGGTCTCTAGAAAGACAGTGTTAGAGGGCCAACTCTGGCTACCCATCCTGGAGGAGGTGAGGGGTGCATCTCACATCTAGGAAGACCTTACCTGTCCTGGGCTAGCTCATGGGTTTCCACTCCATGCCTCAGTGAGTAGCAAACAAGGGCTTGTAGAAAATCCCTACAAATATACTGTACCTCCCATCAGGGTTCCTGAGGCTTTGGCAATTTCTCCTTCAAAGATGCACTGAGTATCCAACAGCATTGTGATGTCCTTCACACCTCGGAAGGAGTGGATTCGAGACTTATTGTAATTCCAAATCCTAATCAGGGCAACTTGGCAAGGGTGTGTAAACTCAATGGAGATGGTGTGGGTCATGCCTGGTGTGAAGGGGGCCAGCCAGACGTGCATGTCATCCTGGGTCCTGTTCACCCCATCAATGAGGTTGGAGACTACACGTGGATCTTTCCCGTAAGCTGGTAAAATATTGATGTCAGGGGGGTCTGCTGTAATGCTGGAGATCTGTACTGGTTCCCCTGAGGAGCTGAATATTTCTATGCCATTAAGACCAACATAGTGTCTGTCTCCCCATGTAGACTTGATGTCAATGACCAAGTGCTGCCCATAAGGGAGGACTGGGATTTTAAAGTCACTGTCACCATCTGTCTCTGTGGAGGGCTCTGGCTCCTCCTCTCTGCAAGGGGCTGGGGATTCCTCATGCCGGCTGCTCCTCTGCTGCTTCAGGAACTCATCTAGGATGTCCCCTTGTGGCTCCAGAGCAGAGATTCGGCCCCGGTGGGCACGGTCGAAGGCAGTGAGGGAGTCCCATGATGCATGCAGTGCATGTTCCTGCTCACCATACCACTGCAACCAAGGCAGTGTCTGGGTGGCCTGGGTGTCTTCTGAAAGAGAACACAGGAGGGGGTGCCCTATTAGTGTCATACCTTGGAAACTGTTTCATGCATTCCCCAGGAACTGGGGAAGCTCTGATACTTCATTAAAGCCACTGTCTTGTTTGTCCCCCACAACTCTAAGAAGACTGTGTCAATCTGTCTTATAGATGAAGACACTGAGGCTCAGAGAGCAGAGTGCCTGCAAAGCCAGATTCATTCAGATATTAATTAATTAATAAGGTACTCCACAACTTCAGGGTGGGCTAGGTGAACTATGGCTTTCTGTCCCACAAGATCTTCAGTATTGGCCTTGACAAAGAACTGCTTATCATAACCCAAGTCTAGACTCTCTTTTCAGGAAAAAAAAGAAGTATTTTTAATAGACTTTGAACTTTCTAGGAGTACAACTATTGTGCAAATCAAGAAGAGCTACAGTTTGAATTTTGAATGTTCCCCAAAGGCTAGTATGTTTCAGGCTTGGAATCCATACTGTGGCACTACTGGGAAGGGTGGAGCTTTTATGAGGTGAGGCCACATCCCTGAAGGGGACCCTGGGATGTTCTTCCTGTCTTCAGTCTCCAGCTACCATTGGGTGAGCAGTTTCTCTCACATATGCTGTCATGGCATGCTGCCTTCTGTAGGCCCAAAGCAACATGGCCAGATAGCTCAGGCCTCAGCCTCTGAACTTATGCGTCACAGTGATCTATTTCCTTTGAAATTTGTTTGTCTTGAGTACCATGACAGGAAGCTGATCCAGGAAGGCTATTTTGGTGTTAGAAACTTTACCAGAAGTCACCCCACTTTGAAACTCCAATAGCAAAGGACATATCATGGCCCATGGGGTCTGAGTTGGTCACAATGTAGGCTGCACTGCACTGGAGGCTGGCCCAGGCACATGGCTCTGGCAGCACTACAAGGCATTATTCAACAGTGGGATAAGTGCTCAAGAAAGAATGGGTTTTTTGTTTGTTTGTTTGTTTGTTTTTCTTTTCTTTTCTTTTCCCCCCAAGACAGGGTTTCTCTGTATAGCCCTGGCTGTCCTGGAACTCACTCTGTAGACCAGGCTGGCCTGGAACTCAGAAATCTGCCTGTCTGCCTCCCAAGTGCTGGGATTTAAGGCCTGCACCACCACTACTGCCCGGCTAAGAAAGAATGTTAAGTTTGAGTACCAGCACTGGTCTGTGGAGGCAGAAGGACCACAAACTCAAAGCAGTCAACTTCACTAAGTGTATTAAAGGGTAGGGGCTCAACCAGTACTTCAAGGAAGGCTCTCAAAGTCTGTGAGCTCAGTGTGACCATCAGGCAGTGGCTCTTGCTGGCAGCCAAACACAGCCAGTCATGGGAAGATGTCACTCTGAGTACACAGCAGCATGCAGCACTGCCATTCCAGGCTGCTTTCATACAGGGCAGTGCCTGCACTCCACTCCCTGCCTGTGCTCTAGGGAGCTTGGTACTATCAATTACTCTTCTCTCTACAATCTTCCACACTGCTTCCTCCAGTGCTTTCTGCTGCTCACTCCGCCTGCAGACGTGTATAAATCTCTCCTGTCTAGAAAAGGGAGGGAACCAGATCACTCACTTTTCTCCTCCCCTTTCCATGCAGACATCCCGTTTCCTGTCTCAATAGTGGCCTCTCAACTCCACCCTCAACTCAGCCTCCCTTCTTTGGGGAATAAGCCTCAGCTTTCTGCAGACCATCCCACTTTGAGGCTATCCACATGAAAGCTCAGGGGGCTATCATTCCCCTGGCTGAGCCAGACTGATGGGATATAGGGTTGATATATGTGGGGGCCTATTTGACTACACTGTGGGAAACCTGCCTAAAAATGATGCCAACTTGGGAGCAGGAACCAAAAGATACAGAGAAACTCTGATGGCTTTATATAGGTTCCTGTACCCACCTGTTCCCAAGAGCCCTTGTGGCTTTTTTGCACTTCGAATGCCTAAGACACCTATGATTCTCAGAACTCCCCATTTACAACAAGTGACAATGACTTTCAGTCTTTGTCAGTCTTCACTTCATTCCTGACATCCAGACAAAGGCCTTGCTTTGTCAGTCTGTCTCCCATGGTTTAGGAAACACACCACTTCAGCCCCCTGACCCAGACAGCTAGCTAGCTAGCTTTTGCTTCTTTTCCTTTCCTCTCTCTTTCTCTCTTCATATCTTCCTTTGCTTCTTTCTCCCCACCCCTTTGAGATGCAGCCTCCAGAACCTCGGAGTCCAGGTGTGCCCACCACACCCAGCCCACTCAGCTTCCTATCAAGTAGTGCCACCTTTTTATTGCAAAGTCTAAGAGCACCTGAGACTTACTTGACCCTTGATTCCATCCTGCCCTGTTTTTACCCAGCCATCACTCTCAGCCTATGGTCTCTCAGCTCCCACAAAGGCACTGATCAACCTCAGATCAAGTTCTGCCAGGGCTCTCCAATTCTAGTGACAAGACTACTAGGCTCTTTGCTGGTGACAGATAGGAAAGAGGGGACAAAGCCGGCATGGGAGAACCCATAGATGACAGCCTCTACACTGATCTGGGGAACTGAAGGCAAGAAGCCTTTCTATCTTAGAAAATACTTTCTAGGTGTTTCTAGCACCTCATGCTCTGTGTGTGGTCTGGTGACTTTAACACTCTGAGCCATGAGCCTACAGCAGAGTTCGCCACATGCTATTTCCATTGCCATGATCATTTCTTATGCCAAGAATAAAAATGATTTCACTCACTTTGCCTTCAAGCCCTGTTGCAGCTTTTCCTAATTTTGCAATCTCCATCTTCCCCAGCCACTGCTATTCTGCTCGACCCCACCAGAGCAGTGGGGTTTTGTCCTTCTCTGCCTTCTGCTGGGCCAGTTCTTCCTTCAGATGGTCACTTCCTTTCAGTGTCCCCCCCCCCCAATCTTTGCTCCCTGGCATGACCCAGTGCCACGCACAGAAAGCATGAGGTGCTTAGAAATACCCAGGAAGTGTTTGCTGGGACAGGAAGGCCAGTCAACACTAGCTTCTTGCCTTCAGTCTCTTGGATCAGCCTGGAGGTTATAACCTGCAGATTCTCCCATGCCTGCTGTCCCCACCTTCCTATCTGCCACAAATAAAGAACCCAGAAGTCCCCATATTCCTCACAGGAACTAGTGTGACATGTGGCAGATGGGGCTCTAGCACAGGCTGTCATCACTCTGGTCTCTGTGATCTGAAAGCAATAGTGGGGTTGGCCTATAACCATGCCAGGAAACACTGAGCACCACACATCAGGAATTTGGCTGGTGTGCCTCTGCCAGGGAGCAGGGACTTGGCATTCCTTCTGAGTCTGCCTTCCAGACTCCTCCCTGAGTCGCAGACTTGGTTCTAAAAAGAGAGGTGTAGACTTTCTCCTGGCCCTCCCTGGTGGGTGTGATGGAGCTGGACATTCATGTGTCTCCCTGTGCATCTCTGCTGGGAACATGCTCTGACTATTACTTGGGACTAAGCTAAGACTTGGCTGTCACTGCTGACAGTCCTACCCTAAACCTGTTAGACAGGAAGTTTCCTATTTCTCTTCTGTGGTACTGAGGATGAAATACATGTTAAACACGCTCTCATTAAGCCATGTCCCCAGCTCCAGTCCTAAGCCCAAATGAGCATCAGAAAGCAATGGTGTCCATCTGCAGTCAGTCTAGAAGGATCTCTGATGACGACACCACAGGAGTCAAGATGTCAAAAGACTCGTCCCGTGTGGAGTCATATGGATAACTGAGCTCAGAGTTTATAAAACTGCCCTTGTCACCATACCACCTCAGCACCAATGGCCACTAACACAGGAAACAGGAATGAACAAGGGGAAATACAACACAACCACCTTCCTTCCATGGCACCTGCTTCAGCCATTGCTGACTGGGCAAGGTCTGGACAGCTGACTCAAGTCTACCAATCAACAACCCCTGAGACTCCAGCCCAGAGCCAACACTTAGTCACTTGGGGCTGAAAGGCCTTTGGCTGCCTGCAAACAAACTAGCAAGGAAAAGGTGGACTTGTGAGGAGAACCAAGGTAACAGGGAGAAGATGCTACTAGCCTTTGGTACTCTGGAGTATCCTGAGGTCTCCACCTACTCCTCTTCATTGCTCATGGTAAAGGCTGATGAGACCTCATCCACCTGTGGCCAACACACCCCACTTCCAGAATGGACATGGCTTTCTAGTAAGATATGATTCTCTGCTGGGCCACAGTAAAGGCACTGTGGTGGACTCACCATGGTGAGCTTTGTGAAGCTTATCACTCCACTAGCATTTTGGTATACTCAGTCACCATACTTCTTGGAGGTCCAAGCAGTGGGCTTTGGAATTGGGTGATGGGTAATAACACTATTTCTAAACAACTTTCCTTGTTAGCAAAACCAGCTAACAAGTACTAAATCTTAAGGACTTGTTCCTTGATGTGTCATTGAGCCCAACAGGGAAATGCCTGGTAAGAAATTCAAGTGAGATTGAGGCCTCTGAACTTGGACAGTTGGACTGTTGCCTGACATCAAGAACTCCCTGCAGCTCCACGTCTGTTTAAAGCCTGGCTGGCCATCCAGTAAGTGTTGGCAGTTATGCTAATTAAGGCTCAGAATGGTGGGACTGACCCACTGTGGCTTAAATTCTAGACTGAGCCCCACTGGTTGTGGGAAAGGAATCTCTAGAAAAGTTACTTAAACTTCACCTTTTTTTTTTTTTTTTTTTTTTTAATCTGTAAGATGGGGCTGTCAAGAGGATTCAGAATCATTAAGGTTGGACCAGACCTTGGCAAAGAATACATGGATCCAAGCCCTGCTTGTCACCACTATCCTACCCCACAGCATGTCACCTAAGCCAGGCTTTCATACTCAGAAGGCTTCTCTTTCTTTTACTGTCTATGTTGTTTAGTGTGTGTAAATAACTGTGTGTGCATGTATACACAGATTTGCATGCCTGTGGAGGCTAAAGGACAAACCTGGTTATTATCCTGAGGGAATGCCCATCTCTGTTGAGACAAGGTCTCTCACTAGCCTGGATATTTGGCTAGACTGGCTGGCCAACAAGGGATCCTCCTGCCTCTGCCTCCCCCAGAGCTGGAATGAGGTGGGTTTAGGGCATCCAAATCAGGTTCTCAAGGACTTTGCCAATCAATCTCCTCACCCTCAACCATTTTAATGTTTTTCTTGAGACAGGGTCTTTCTATATAGCAGAGGCCTGTCTTGGTGATATTCCTGCCTCAGCTCCCTGAGGGTAGAGGTTTCAGGCTTAGCCCCACCATGCCCTTCTGGGATTTCCTGATCCCTGCTTTACCCAGTCTTAGAGTCTAGATGAAAGGTGGGTGGCAGCACAGACCCAGAGGACAACCAGAGGTTGGGGGGAGCCCTCGGATTCTGAGGGATACAAGAGGAATCAAGTAGACACTCACTTGATGGAGTGACCTGACATGACTGACTAAGCAGGATGAGCAGGGATTCCTGTGGCTACACCAAGAGGCAGACTCAGAGCACAGGCGATGCAGGATGGGCATGGGGGAGCAGAAACATTAATCATTTGTTGAGGCATGCTTCTGTGCCAGGTACCTGCTGAGCACAGCTGACAGATCTCAAATGACCACCTAGAATCCCAGAGGAAAGGGGTGCTTTGTGCGAATAGGGGGAAGGGAGTTAAAATTGAGGCCAGTAGGTCTGTGGGGCGGTATAAGGCACAGGCTGATGTCTCACTCATTACTTGCTGAACATTCCCCAGGAACCAGGGAAGCTCTGTTGCTTCATTAAAGCCATTGTCTTGTTTGTCCCTCACAACTTTAGGAAGGGTGTGTCAGTTCTGTCTTATAGATGAAGACACTGAGGCTCAGAGAGCAGAGTGCCTGCAAAGCCAGATTCATTCAGCTTAATTAATTAATTAATTAATTAATAACATACTCTACAACACCGGGGCAAGTCTGGGTGTCCCTACCAGTGTTCCAACCCTGGTGCTCTCTTATATAGATGGACACAGCATTCCCTTTATAATACCCACCTTATTCAGGATGGACATGTAGTGCCCTGACCCTGGTGCCCTCTTACTCAGCATGGATATGTGAAGACCACACCCTGAGCCCCTTTCATATTCAGGGATGTGAATAATGCACTGCAAAGATTACAACAGTCTCAACCTGAACTCTGCCAACAGATGTGGCTTTTGTTTTTATTTTAATACTGGGAATGAAGCCCAGGGCCTTGCATCACTGAGCTACTGTCCTAGCCCTTCTGCCTCTATATTTTGAGACAAGGTATCATTAAGTTGATCAGGCTAGCATTGAACTCACTCTGAAGCCTAAGTAGGCCTTGGACTTGTAACTCTCCAGCCTTAGCCTCTGGAGTATCTGGCATTACAGGCCCTGAGCCATGATGATTTCTTTTAAATACACACAGTGGTTTCAAAATGATCACCATCAGTTGCTAACACTGTAAAGCAAGACTTTCTCATACTCCAGTTTGTACTGACAAAAGCAAAAGCACACTGGCACACAAGCCATGCATTCCTGGAGGCCAGCAACAAGACTGCAGAGTGGAGGCTGCTTCCCTCCAATGGCCTTGGGCCTTGTGGCCTTCTAACAGTACAGACTCAGGTAAGTTACTAGGGACTAATGTCTTTATCAAAGGTAGAGAATCAAGTCCAGATTGGAAAAACCTTGTAGTGCAAGAAAAATGGGCCAAGGTGCCAGCCATCCTGGTGCCAGTGACAATCACATCTATGAGTTTAACAGACAGAGCTCCTGGTTACCTCATTTATACTACCTTTCTGGCTGAGACAGTAGATTTGTCACCTCCTACTTGAGAACAGCCCCTTGTTTTTTAGATAAGGAAAGTAGGGTCCAGGGAAACAAATGATTTCATTCCAATGGGGGCAGCTTGAAGCTTACCTTTGCTGGCTGGCCGCTCATCACCATGGCTACTGCTGGCATCCTTCTTGAGGGCCCTCCTCCCACTAGCAGGGCGATCCCTGTTAGGAGGCTGGCTAAAGATGTCTAAGTCGTTGTCACATGCTTTGGAGGCTGTCTTGGGGGGTTTCTCTTCAGTGATGACAGTCCAGCTGCTAGTCCTCCCTTGCTCACGCCGAGGGCCTTTTTCCCTGGCCTCCACCTCTCCAGGAACATCACCAATGACATCATCAGATGGAAGCCTGCTCTTCTGTTCCAGATCTTTTTCAGGACTGAGCCACAGGGGTTTGGGCTTCCTGACTGTCTGTTTCTTGCCCATCCCTGCTAGAGAAGGCTGTAACCAGTGTGGGGTTTTTCCAGTGGGTTCGGGGATTTTCCTACCTTTGAGGTTTTCCAGCTGTTGGATCAAAGAGGGGTCCTCTTCTAGAGGAAAACATTTCCCAGGAGAGGAGGAAGAAGGGACACTGGGCCCATCACCCATAGAGGCAGGGGTTGCCAACAATCTTACATCTTCCTGTAACTTGGACAAACTGTTCTTTGGGCAATATGTAGAATTCACCTTTTCACCAAGGAAATCTCCTTGTGAGGAAACTGTCATATCCAAGGATTCAGCTGGCTGTGAGCAGCTGAACCCAAGCTCCTTAGCCTCACTCAAGGCAGCCATCTTGAGGGCACCTTTGCTTTCTTTCCAGCCAGTGCTCAAGGCCTTCTCTGGGCTCTCATTCCTCTCTCTCTGAAGGTTAACAGGGATGGTACAATCCAAAGGGGTTTCACCTTGTCCTTTCTCTAACACACCATCAAAGATGAGGTTTTTGTTGACATAGAGTTTCACATTCTTAGCACCAATGTCAAGATCCTGAATGCACAAAAGGGAGCAAAAAGAAAGTATGTGTCATCAGACTGATGTGTCAAACTGTGGAAGTGGAAGATACCTCCAAATGGAAATGTAAAGTGCTCGAGATGTGAGCACTCTAGAGCTGCGCCAGCACCTGTGAAATGGATCCCCTCTTGTCTCTCTACAAAGCCGTGTATACTCTACAAATCAAAGAACTTTCTCAAAGAGGCAGCCTCAGCGCTCTGTTGGCTTTCATCACCTCCTGTCAGGACATTGGTAATGGCCCACTAATTGGTTTCACTGCTTCCTGGTCTCCTGCTGCTGCCACCTGATTCACGCTACCACCAGAGTTAACCTCCTACAGGAGCAAAGATACCCATGCTCCCTTGTGAACCCCCCAAGGCTTTTCACTGCTCAGCCAGTCTCTAAAGGTGTAGTGGTACATGCTCATCATTCTAGCACTTCCCATGCCCCAGGACATAGTGAGTTGGAAGACAGCATGGGCTACAAAGTGAGATTCTTGTCGCAAACAAAACAAAATAAAACAAAAACCAACCAAACAACCCCCCCCAAATATGTGTATTTACATGTATTTTATGTAAACTAAAATGCAGTGTGGTTCCTGGAGCTTCTGCATCAGATGTGCATGTCAAATGCAGTCTCCTGGACTCCTCGGATATCTCATATGGAGTATCTTAAAAGCAGAGCCGGAGACATGGACTTGATGTAAACAGGAAGCAGAGAAAGTAAGACAGGGTAAGAGGATGCTCCCAAGTGTCTGAGCTGTGCAGGCAACTGGGGTGCCCTCCTGTTGGGACTCTCCAAGGAATCCAGGGCATGTACTTGGGAAGTATGTCCCCAAGACAGAGGTTAGTGCATTAGTTCACTGTTTGCTAAAGGTGGCGCCTGGGGCAATAATGCCTTCACATATCACAAGCTGGGCACATCCCTCAGCAGACAGCACAGCAAACAGTGCTGAGCCGCAATGCCAGCATGCCAGGGACCCACTCGCTTCAGCTGCAGTCAAAGAAAGACCCAGGGGATGTGGAGCAGGTACCAAGACTGCAACCTTGATATGGCAGTTTCTAGGGAATCCTTGCTCTACTACCAACTAAATGTTTTCTAATTGTTTCCATTGCACTAGGAAGTGGAGAAAGCAGGCCAGCATGACACAGTGGCCTTCACAGAAAGGTTCCTATCTCCTCATTCCCTAAACTCATGACCTTTCCTCATGCATGTATCTGATGTGCATCTATTCACGCTTAAAGTAAGATCACTCCTTCTCCAGATACTGGCTATTTCCCTCCTTTCTGTGGCAGAACTCTTCCCAGGCTTTACCAAGGAATATAATTCATACATCAATCAGTAAATCTTTACAGCTACTTGGTATATCTCCCTGAAACAATCTCCACACTTAGGATAACAAACACACCTATCGTTCCCAAGTTATACACTTTGAAATCCTCCCTGCTTTCCCAGACAACCACCTACCTGCTCACCATCTCTCCCTCTCCCTCTCTCTCCCTCCCTCCCTCTCTCTCCCTCCCTCCCTCTCTCTCTCCCTCTCCTTCTCTCTCTCTCTCCCTCTCCCTCTCTCTCTCTCTCTCTCCATATGTTGTCAAAAGATAGTTCCTTCTACTATGTGTATACAAGGGATGGAACTCGGGTCATCAGGCTTGACACTAAGTGCTTTTATCTACCGAGACACCTCAACAGGTCCCTTTTTATAAAGTAATACATTTTCTAAAATTTTGACATACAGCTTGTAATGTGTACCTCTTTCTTTCTTTCTTTCTTTTTTTATGTGTACCTCTTTCTATCTGGCTTCTTTCACTTAAGCATAATTACTTTGAGATGCATCCGAATTGTGAGAGTCTGAGGTTTTCTTCCTGTCCAATCGCTGAGTATTCTATTCTACAGAAGTACTCACAAGTTGCTGTCACTTACAGTGAAGTAGTCATTGTCACCCTTGCCCCTCTTCCTTGCCTCTTGCCTCCCCTCCTAACAGGTTCCTGTTTGAACTCAATATAGAATCCACTGTGTCAGGCATCCACAGCCAGAGCCATGGCTTACCCCTGTGGTCTGTGTCACCATGACAGACCCCTTCTCTCAGCTTTGACAGTGGGTTACAGGGTCTGACCCAAGGCCAAAGCCAGGGTATCTCTTGCCCCTGCCACACCTGACTCAGGAGGAAGGATAGATAGCTGTCCTTCTCCTTCACAATGTCGTTGGCTGAGCTTTAGTGATGATATGCCTATGCCTGTGTTTTCTGGCTTCTGCCTAGTTGGCGACTCTCCTGCCCAGCCTCCTTGGCTTGCTTCTGCTCCTGCAAGCTCCACAGTTAATCTGGGCCTCAGTACCTGGGCTGCCCTAGGTTTAAGGCAAGTTCTTTGAGTGTTTTGTACTCACCATGGCCCACGGTTCTGAATGTCTCTATGGTCCAAGGATGTCCATTCCCTGACTCTCTGTAGTCATGACCTCTCCATTGGCTCCTAAGGGATAACTGGCATTCTCTCTCCTCTTGGGAATTTCAATCTATATGTGCATCAGATCCATCAAATACTTAAACAAAACAAACAATATAGGAATGGAGCCCAAGCTAGCCTTGAACTTAGGGTATATCTGCCTCTGGCTCTTAGGTGCTGGAGTCACAGCTCCCAACAGAGTTCTACATCACTTCCTCAAGCCAAACCTCTCCCCTCCTCAACACAGTTCTGCTAGTCAGTCAGCTTCCCAAGTCCCAGGCTCCCCTCTGACCTCTTTGTCCTTGCCCTGCCACATCCAGCCTGTCAAGGAGTTCCTTGTCTCTTTCCTCTCCAATCTGACTTCATTTTCCACAGACACTGCTGCCCCAGTGCAGGCCTTTGTCATCTCTCCAGAGACACCAGAATCCACTAATTGGTCTCTCTGCTCCCACTCCACACTGTCACCCTGTACACACACTTCATTTCCCACACAGCAGCCAGACTCACTTAAAAACAACTTCAGTCAGACTACAGCAGCTTCCTGCCTAAACTACCCAGTGACTCCATGCTGTCAACCCTAACTATCTATTTATAGTTCCAGGTCCAGGTCTGCTTGCCTCCATACATTTCTCCTTGATGCCACAGCCTGACTCTTCTTGCCTTCAGAGACTCCCTCACACCAGCCTTTAAAGAACACCCCACCCATTCCTCTCTATCCCCCGATGCTCTTGAGTTCCTCAGTCTCTGAAATGGTCTCTCTCATCAGCATTTCTGGAGGATTAGGGGTAGTTTTTGTTTGTTTGTTTGTTTGTTTGTTTTTTGTTTGAAGACAAGGTATATAACCTTGGCTGTCCTGGAACTCACTATGTAGACCAGGTAAGCCTCAAACTTATAGATATCTGTCTGTCTCTGCTTCCCTAGTGAGAGATTAAAGGTGTGCACCATCATAACTGACTAAAGGGGGCTTCTTCATTTCAGACAGAGCTTCACACTTGAGATCTCACAGTACAAGTGCTGGGACTGCAGTTCTATACCTCATGCCTGGATTGGCTGCTAATTTGTCTCTCCTAACCAAGTGAAGCTCCAAGTCAGAAGCACATAGTAGGACTTGACCATCATCAGGGAACTGACATGTCACTAGCCTGGACATTCTCTTAAGACAAAAGAGGAAGCTGGGCAGTGGTGGCACACACCTTTAATCCCAGGTAAGTGGATTTCTGAGTTTGAGGCCAGCCTGGTCTACAGAGTGAGTTCCAGGACAGCCAGGGCTACACAGAGAAACTCTGTCTTGAAAAAAAAAAAAAGACTAAAGAGGAAAAAAGATGGCAGCCTGTGGCTGCCCCTCCATGTCCCACCCTAGGCCACTCCTGATTTGCTTTGGCTTCTGATCTGTGCTTGGCATGTGTGGGCTCTGAGGCCCCAGGGCTATCCTATCCACCTACCCTCAATCCCCAAGCCTTAGCCTCTGTGCAAGCTAAATCTACATGCTCTAACTAAATTCCTAGATAACCACAGATAGGTTTGCAGAACATTTCAGAAGGAGAGCCATCAAACCCAAATCCCTTCACAGGAACTCGGCTTCAATCATCCAATTGTGGGATGGCAGGCTACTATTTGCTGGCTGTCAGAAAAGTCGATGTTCAAAGCACACTTTTACATGTTTATATGGATGTGCGCTCTGTTTAGTGAAGGCACAGAGCAAGTGTGTGCTGTGAATTAATCAGGAAACAGCTCGTGGAAGGGGATGGCACGGGCAGCTTTCAATGAGCGGTTCTGAAAATTACCACCATGGAAACATCTGGTGAGACAGAAACACTCATTTAAAGAGGTGGCAGGGTACAGTTGGGCTTCCTCTCCAGACAGTGGTGGATGGACAACCGAGCTTTCCTGATGAGATGTCTGGCCCCCAAAACATGTTTGCTTCCCTCATATGAATAGTCAAGGGCCCTACCTGATCAACTGCTCAGCTTCACCTCAAGAATTATGACTGTGGCAGATAGGAAGGCAGGTAAGGGAGGAAAGGGAAGAGTGAGCTCTGTGCAGCATGGGGGATTCATGAGCCGGTTGTAGCTGTTGAGAAGGGGAGACCCCTGCCTGGCCTGCAGCTTGCATCTCAAATATTTCCAGGACACACTACTGTATCTATGGGTCTATTTGATGAGGAATATCTGAGTATGGAACAGAAACAAAAGTCTGCACTGTCCCACAGTCCTGGACACCCTGCAAGAAAGCGTTAAAACTTTCCCTCCTCCCTCTTGTCTAGCTAGAGTTTAATCCTGGCTGTGGCTGGCCCAGACTGAATTATTCATGTGGGTGGAACTCTGAGCCCCCAGTCTCCTAATTAAGTCCCCACATACTATCTCCTTAGAGGTAATGGGCACCTTGTAGTGGGGGTGTGTGTGCACACACCCCCTTCCAGATTCTGTTCTACCTATAGCCATCTCTCAGTATCTATGGGGGATTTATTGCAGGATCCCTGTGGGTACCAGCATTGTCTCATGCTGTAGTGTTGTGCATAAAACATCGCAAATTTGCACATAACCTACATATAGCCTCCTACTTCTTCCAAACCATCTTTAAATGACTTATAGAGCCTAATACAATGTAAATGCTATAGAAATTGTTATGTTACACTGTTTAGGGAAGAATAAGTTAAAAAGATACGCTGCAGAGATTTTTCTTGACTGTTTTTTTATGCTACTGGTTGGATTCTGGAATGGGAACCTGTGGGTAGACAAGTCCATTGTTATGTAGCTGGGCCACACAAACATTGTCAGATTTCACTGGGAAGATGTATGGGATCCGTACCTGCACCACAGAGCCTTGGGGCTGGGGGCTTGCAGGTGAGCATCCCTTCACATCTTCTCAGCAAAGTTCTGGAAGAAGGATGCCTTTATGGACGGGGGAATCTCCTGCTGTAAGACCCATCCTCTGCACCATGTCCAGTTACCAGTGCTGCAACTGAGGCCTTCCTTCTTCACCCCAGACTCTGGTATGTTCAGAAATCCCATGCTTCTGACTGACTCACCTAGAAGCATTTGTGAGTGTGCACTTGCGTGCAAGTGCTGAGCACACTCTCCTGTTCCTGTTCTTTATTTAATGAGAGATGTGGTGGTACTTGTATTATGTTGCCTCAAGTGACACACTGAAGCCCCATGGCTGCCACATGGTCCTTTCCCCAGTTCTCATTTTCTCTCTCTTTCTTCTTTCCAGTTCTTAAGAACCAGACACACCGAGATGATAAATTGTGTTTAATGAGTTATGAGTATCATTCTAGCCTAGATAACTCAATTAACTTGCCAAGGCCACTTTCCTCCTAGCCTAGAGTGGATAACTGCCCTGCCTCTTCCAATGAACACAACTACTACTCAGCAAAGGTGAGTGGTCACATGGTTCCCCTCATCTCTTTATGTGGACAGTGCAGGTCCAGCCCCATGGCTAGGCAAGTGGCTACTTCTGATTTTTCCTAAGAAGACTGTCTTTCTGCAGGGACTGCCCAAATCAAGAGCAGGCCTTATGTCACCAGAGGAAGTCATTTGGAGCCTGAAGATAAAGCCCTTAAGAGGGCAGTAAAGATAAGTGTAGGTTCCTGGTGACACTATGGGAATTCCTGGCTTCTGCCACATTTGAAACCAGCCCTAGGCTAGTAGTTCTCAACCTTCCTAATGCTGTGGCCCTTTAACACAGGCCCCAAACAAAATTATTTTGTTGATACTTTATAACTGCAGTTTTGCTACTGTTATCAATAGTAATGTAAATATCTGATATGCAACCTATGTGGGGGAGGGCATGGCCCACAGGTTGAGAACCATTGGGGACTCTTCTGTCATAAAAATCAAGTTGTCGTTTTTTTTTTTTTTTTTTTTTTTTTTTCCGATACAGGGTTTCTCTGTGAGGAGTTGTCTTTTGTGATTAGCCAAGTTTGAAGTTTGGTGGTATTGGTATTTGTGAGACAGGGTTTCTATGTAACCAAGGCAAGCCTTGAACTCTCAAGTCTCCTGCTTCAGAATCCCAAGTGCTAGGATTCTAGGCATATGTCACTTTACTCAGCTCTCAGTTACTTAATGGCTACCGATAATCCCAGCTGACACCAGCGCCCCGCTCCTGAGACTTACTACCCACAGACTTAGCTACTGATTCGCCCTGCCACACAGCTGCCCTGCATAGCACACCCTGCTCTTGACTAAGATCATGGGGCCTCAGCCATCCTATGTTTGTACCTGTCCTGCTAGCGAAGCCTGGCCGAGGCCCAGCCTCTGAGCCGACATCTCAGCCTTATGCTAGTGATCAAGCCCTGCTCACCAGAACCTTGCTTAATGCTACCAGGTTACCCACATCAGCTAACTAAATGTTTGCTATGACCAGAATCAAAATTTTAAACAGGGTTTTTTTCTTTTTAAAGAAAAAAACATTTTGAGACAAACTGGGCTGTTTAAATTTGGAATGGTAAGGACTGAGGAACCCAGAGGCAATAGGAACTCCACAGGAAGACCAACAGAGTCAACTAACCTGAACCCTTAGGGGCTCTCAGAGACTGAGCCACCAACCAAAGAGCATACATGGGCTGGACCTAGGCCTCACCCCCACATATAACAGATGTGCAACTTGGTCTTCACAGGGGTCCCCCAACAACTGGAGGAGAGGCTTACACTGACTCTGTTCCCTGCCTATAGATCCTGCTCCCCTAAGTGGCCTGCCCTGTCCGGCCTCAGGGGAGATGATGTGCCTAGTTCTGCAGTGACTAGAGATGCCAGGGTAGGTTAGTACCCAGAGAGGAACCTCTCCCTTCTCAGAAGTGAAGAGGGGGTGAGGAGGGAGGGACCATGTGATGGGAGGACTGGGAGGAGAGGGGGCTATGATGGGAAAGTAAAGTAAACAGATATATTAATTAATGAAAAATATGGAATGGTGATTAGAGCAAAATAATAATTACTGTCAGGCCTCATGATGTTAGACATTTGGGTTATTAGAAAGAAACAAAGTTGAGTGTCCAGGGGAACTAAAGTGTTCATGAATTGAAAAGGGCCATAGCTAGGGCTCATGTTCAAATGCTCTGGGATAGACCAGGAGTGTCAGGGTGGGGATGTTCTTGTGTTGACACTCAAAAGTCTCTGCATTGTATCACTTGAATCCTTTCCAGAAAAACAGTGACCAATGCACCTATTATCACCAGAGGAGCCAGGTACACTCAAGAATTGCTGCTTGTGCCCAAGCCATGCTGTTCCTAGCTAGGCAAGGCCTAGAGGCTATTGCCTGGGTCCTCATGCACTCAGCATCCCTCAGACAGCAGCCATGGTGGCCTTTTAGGTCCTTTGGTCAGACTGTCTCCTATTAAGAACATTGCAGTGATTCTAAGACTGGTATCTTCCTGGTAGGAAGCCAGGACTTACCTGAACATTCTACATGTATTCAGAACAACATTTATGACATTAAGCGTATAGCTCTGAAGATTGGCATCATCAAGTAACAAGACTAAGGTTTTGTAGACTGCTCTCTTGTGGGAAAGTTCTAACAGGGGCTCTTGCTCCAACCATACCTCTGTTCTCTTACCAATAAGGCCCAACCATTCAGTGCTACATGACCTCGCTCTGCCTCCCTTTAGGGCCTCCTATTGATTGCCTATGTCTATAAGGTCTGGCCATTCATGTGACTTCCATCCTGATAATTGTTAAGTGTGTTCCTGCCCTTGGATTTCCTCTTGCTTTGCCCCTACCAGGAATATTCTTCCCATGGCTCCTCCTCCTCTCCCTAACTCTTTACAGCAGTTTGAATGAGAATGATCTTCATGGACTTGTATGTTTGAATACTTGGTTCTCAACTGGTAGAACTGTTTGGGAAGGATTAAGAGGTGTGTCTTTGTTGGAAGGGATGTGTCACTGAGGATAGGCTTTGAAGTTTTAAAAGACTGGAGCCAGTGTCTCTTTCTGCTTCCTGTTTGTGGCTCAAGATGTGAGCTTTCAGACATACATGCCTTTGCTCTGCCATCCTGACTCTAATCCTCTGAAACCATAAGCTCTTCCTTTTGAATGAAACACTTCCTTTTATAAGTTGCCTTGGCCATAGTGTTTTGTCACAGCATTAGAACAGTAACCATGTCATTTTCCTAGCCCAATGTCTTCACAACACTTAGCACTGAACTCTCACACTAACTTATATCCTTGTTTTACCTTCACATTCCTTTCAGAAGGTGCATGGCTATTCACACAGAGCCATATCTATTTGCTTCTTATAGTCCGAGCACTAGGGCCTGTGCAACCCATTTTACAGTTACCACCTTGTACTTAGCCATTTAAAATGGAATTTAAATTAACTCTGAAGTGCAGCTTCTCGGGCCTACTGGCCATACTTCACTCCCTGTGATGTCTAGGCTGGAGCTGACTCTTGCACTTGGTACCAAGGGCAAGGGTGGCAGTGTGCTTAACAAGGACAGCACAGATAACTCAAGACTGTTATAAAGGAAAATGGAGCATGGGGAGTCAGTGGAAATCTGTTTGGATGGCGTATTTGCCTGTTTTCTGTTATAACACCAAGTTACCTAAGGCTGTGCAACTTTATCAAGAAAAGAGGTTTATTTAATTCACGGTTCTAGAGGTTCAAGAGCAGGGTACTAGCATCAGCTCAGCCTTTGTGGAGGTCTCAAAAAAACTGAGAGCATCACAGCAGGGATGTATTGGAGTGGGAGATCACATAGAGGACAGAGAGCTAAAGAGTTCAGAGAGCTTGTACTCTTTAAACCAGCCATCACCTGAGAGCTAGCAGAGGGCCTTATGAGAACAAACCAGCTCTTCAAAGGGCAGTGAGTCACTTTTCTCATAACTATGACAAAACACTTGACAGAAATTGCTTATGGAAAAAAAGTTATTTTGTGTACAGGCTCAGAGGGCTCAGTTCACTGCAGTAAGAGAAGTTGGCAGAGCTCATTACAGCAGATTTAAAGCAGAGGCTGGAACTACAACTGGGCTAAATAATCTTCAAGGTTCTTCTCCTGGTGACTACTTCCATCACCCAGGCCTCTCTTCTTAAAGGCTCTAGAGTTCCCCAAAACCTATTCCCCACACTGAGAAACACCTATAGGTGACTTTCCAGATTCAAAAGACTCCAGGAAGTGTTCTAAACTTCCCATCAGATGGAGCCCATTTTCAAACCACAGTACACGTGCAATTGTCTACTATAGAGACTTGCTGGCTCCCTCCCTGCCACAACTGTCACTTTGCTAAGGAAACGCACCTGACCCTCATACTCCCTAACCAGTCCTTGTACCTTCCAACTGGGTAAATCTTCTATGTGTGTGGAACATAAAAAGATGTAGCAGACATGTCATCCCATCCTCCTCCTGCCCTAAGCAGACATTGCCAATCGATCACAGTGAACCCCGATGAACCAGAGGGAAGGTTCTCAGGGCAGCACCACAAGCATCCACTTCCAATCAGGTGACAAAAGAGACCCAAACCATCTTCTGTGTGGGTCTTACTTTTCCAGACTCAGCTTCTTCATCATCAAGATAGGGAGTACTGTACCAAGCCATTGGATGGTTGGTGGTCAGATAAGCAACTTCCCAAGTTCAGTTACTCATTCTCACATGTATGTGCCTCTCCTAGGCCTGACTTTAGAGTAGTGAACAAATGACAGCTGTCACAGCAGACATGGCTGTCCATCTTGTGTGTGCTGTGAAGTGTGGCCTCCTGTTCTTCCCTACCAAGTCCCTCTTCTTAGAGCAGCTCACAGTCTCAGTACAACCTAACGAAAGGAAAGGAGCTTGAAATGTTAACCCAAGGATGTAATAGGCAGCACATTCCAATCAAAAGGAACTCCTTTCTCTAGAACTTTCCTCATTCCAAGTCAGCCTTGCTGCCCCACTTAACTTTCCTTCCTCAGACTCCTGTACACAAAACACTGTATTAACAAACTGTGTCTGCAGGCTAAGCTATATTCCCTATAAACTCTCATTTTATCTCCTCCAAAACACACAGCAATAGTGCTCTCTGGAGAATATTAAATTGACCAAGCCATAGCTGCATTTGTTTGGGTTTTTTTTGCCCCTGGTAAGTTCTGGCAACAGATGGCTGTGTGTCATGTAAGCAGTGTCCTGCAGTGTCACTCCATGCTCTGCCCTGGGTGTCAGAACCCCCATGTTCCCACCCACAGTAAGCTTCCAACACTCCCCTGACTCAGAGGGCCCTGAGCCATTTTAGTATTCTGCATGTCCCAGGAAAGCCAAGTACAGGTAAATAAGGGCCTGTCTTGGCTGAGGCATACAGTTTCTCAGCATGGTGGTCCAATGTGTAAAATATGCCCCCAACCATGGTGAACCACAGGGCATGGGCTTGGGCAAATTGCAGCAGCTCACTTCCCATTCTAGAATAACATGCAGGAAAATACCAGCAAACCTGGGGCCCTCAAAAGCATAGGCTCTGAGCACTTAAGAGATGACCAGGGAGGAATTGGGGAATTTATTGAGAAAGAAAGACCTCAAAATACAGAGAGCAAAGGGGTTTTCCTGTTGCTGGTCTGGGCAGTAGGGCCCATAAGTAGAGCCAGAGGGATTGTATCCACCTGGGGTCTCCAGGCCTGTGGTGTGCAGCACTTGGTGGGTGCTGAAGACATGTGCTAGCCATAGGTAGAGGCTGGTTGTGTGAAGAACTAGAAGGGAGAAAAGCAGGGGTGGAGGGTGGGGAGAAAAGGGGAAGACAGAGGAGAGGGAGATGGTATTAAGGGCTCTTTTGGAAGACAGTGAGTCAGCTTCACTTTAATGCTCAAATCCTTATACCCTCTCGACCTGGGTATAAAAAAGGGTAACATAGCTGCTCGTGGGCTACAGAAATGCAAACTCACCATTCATCCATCCATTCATTCACCCATCTGTCTGTTCATCTCCTTGGCATAGATGAGTGGCAGAGACCTCTGATCCTACTGTCTTGGAGCCCACAACTTATTGAGGGGGACAGGGGAAGCTCACAAAGCCCAGAAGTGGCTCAAGGGCAGAGGCGATTCTTGGAGAAAGAATCCTTGCCTGAGGTTTTGAGAAATGTGCAAGACTAAGCATCTAGAGCCGAGTGAGATGGGGAGGTAGGCGGGGACAAGGGTGTGACCACAGCAGCACTCAGCTAGCACTCAGGATGCCTGGCATGAGCAAGGGGAGGCAAAGACTGGAACAGGAACATCAGGAGGCTCAGATGTCTCAACAGCAGCTTGGCCTTGATCCTCTGGGTCAAAGGGAGACTCTACCGTTTGAAGCAGAAGAGAGTATGACAGGGCTTCCCTAGGGACTGCTGGAGACAGACTGGAAAGCTAAGGTAGGAGGATTAAGAGTTCAGGGACAGATTTAGCTACAGAGTAAATTCCAGGTCATCCTGGACTACATAATAAGGTCCTTTCTTGATAAATAAACAAGTGAAGGAACAAATAAGATCAAACTGTCTCACACCAGTTCCAAGCTCAGGGAATGGTTAGAAGTACCAAGAATATGGCCTCGGTCTCCTCCATGGAGGCCATTCACTGAAGCTAGGTCTTCCCTCTCTGGCTATAGATTTACAAATGGCCACAGATCCCACAGTTCCATAGTGTCTTTTTAGCAAGATGGAGGCTGGGGTCAGCTTCCACTCACCATCTTTCCTGTGCTTTGGTTCCTTGTGTCTTGAATTAGCATGACCATTCTTGACCCCATGTCTACTGAAGAAGGAAACAAGGCTAATTGACAGTGCCCTGCCCCTTCTTGATAACTCTGTGCCTGTCGGGGTCCTCTGGCACCTCCATATGAGACACCTGGTGCCTACTTCACCTTGCTCAGGGCTTCAGCATACTGCATGATTTGTCTATACCATGTATGTTAGTAGTTCAGCAAGGTTGCCTCCAGGGAATCTGTGCCTTTTGTATCTGTCTCCTCAGAACATATCAAGAGGCTGACAGCCCCTGGTGTGCCCATATAGGTAAAGAACTAAAGCAGATCAACTCATGAAGAACAAGCTGGAGGAGGAAGGATGAGGGCAGGACAGTGTAGGGTACTGAACAAGGATAGACTCTAGAACCAAATGGGCCTGCTGCCAAGGTAAGAGCTAGCCATGAAGAGCTAGCTGCAAACCTCTGGGGCCTGGTGTACCTGAGCCTGGTCTGACACACAGAGTCCCTATCCTACCTACCAAATTACCAATAAGAATCTGCTTTTGGCCATGCATGGTGTGAACATCTTTAGTCTAGTACTCAGAAAGCAGAGGAAGGAGAATCTCTGTGAGTTTGAGGCCAGCCTGGTCTATATAGAGAGTTCTAGGATAGTCAGGGATACATAGAGAGACCCTGTTTCAAAAAAAAAAAAAAAAAAAAAAAAAAAAAAGGCTGCTTTCTGCTCCTGGTGGCTCTCTCAGAGAGACTCCCATTGGACTCCTTTTGAACTCAAGTCATTGGCAGTTTGCTAAGTGTGTGCACCATCAGGTGAGCTGTAAGGAGGCAGACCTGCTACTTACCCCATCTGCTGTCCAGTAATTCCGAACCTTGATCATGGCCAGACCAAAGTCACGAAGCTGTCGCATGTTGTGAATAATAAAATAGAGCTGAAGTGGTGGGTGGAAGGGGCAGGTCCACACTGGGGGGTCCTTCTTGCTCTGAAATGCCAAGGATGGGAACTGTTAGGGACATTTCTGCCTGTCTTCAGGGCAAAAGGCCAGTGGCTCTGGCTAATTAAAACCAGCAGACATCCAAGGCCTGGGCGGGGCCACCTTATCTCCATAGTAAGTGCTGCCCTCTGCTCTCACCCCTTTCCAGTTGTGCTTCATAGCGCCAACAACCCTGTCACTGCAAAAAGCTGCCAGCCAGATGGAACTCAAAATGCAGTAGGCTTTATTTTAATCAGCTTAATGGGCTTTGAGGAGGGCACTGGGTGTGGGGAGGGATGCCAGGGGGGCCTAGAGAGGGCCTCTGCTGGTGCTGTTTGATTAACCTGGCAAGCAGAACCTCTGATTTCCTTTTGTCAAACCCCATGGAATTTTTGAAATTTGAGAATAGAGGAGAAAAAGAAATGTCTGAGCCATGTGCTGGAACAGGGCCGTGGCATGGAGCAGGCTGCTTCTTTCAGGGTTTCCAAGTGCAGGGGCCTTCTGTTTGTGAGGCGGCAGGGGACAGCCAGAGTGTTGCCAAGGCTGCCCTTGAGGACACCAGACACCAGAGCCAGGTGCTTGCTGGCATCTTTGTCCTCACCAACACCATTTCCCAGGGAGTGCTCTGGTGGCATATGGGTAGAGCCAAATCAGGGGACTTTCTGCTCCAGTCACCTCCTAGGATATTTCTACATTCTGTGGGAACAAATGCTGCAGCTGGGCGAGTGAGATGGCTCAGTGGGTAAAGGCACTTGTTGCCAAGGCTATCAACCTGAACCTGATCCCTGGGACCCACAAGGTGAAAAGAGAGAACCAGCTCTTAAGAATTATTTCTCTGACCATCTCCAAACACATACAATGGATGTAATTAAAACAAAAGAAAAATGTAAGCCATAGCTGCTCCTGACCACACACCCCTGGCAGCTGGCTGAGCACTGCCTGGCTGAGGCCTCTGCTCCCACCAGACTCGATACACTTTTACCCTGAGAAATTCAACAAGATGTCACACGGCTCCTTATTTATTCCCTTTCTCTTGTGACCCTGGCCTCTACTCTGGGCATCCTCAGTTCCCTGTAGCACCTGAGGTCAGTGTGGACAGTCCAGCTGTGCTCTGGAAGGGAACCCCTAGTCTCACTCATTTCTGAATGCCAGCATTAGGCCCAGCTTCTTGGCGGGGACTAACCTAGTGGCTAAGTGACATAGGTTTCCCAGCATCTGTCCTAATTTCAGCTTTACAGAAGGAACTGCCTTGCATCTGGTTAAAAGGTATCTGCTTGCTTCAGGAGACATTGGAAAGGAAAGATAAGAAGGATCAATTCATTGCCAGAACTAAGAAGTGGGGTGGCTTACCCCTCAGAGCCTGGTTTCTGGATTCTCTACTGACTCAGAATGCTTGGTACTTAGGTCCCACACAGCTGGGTCTGAGGTTCAGCACTGCCTAAGCTAGGCTACCTCTCTCAGTACCTCAGTCCCAACTAACTAATCACTACTTTCTGCCCACCCTCACATCCCTCTTAGGTCCTGCCAGGTCCCAAGCCATCTTGGTTTTGGAATACTAGGGGGTGGGGTAGATATTTTACTCTAGGCAGGCATCACCTGGTACTGAGAGTATCTTAAAGACTCTGGTTCCAAAGCCTGGCTCCAGTTGTAAGAACAGCTAGGGCTTCCTGTCTCCTGATGATGGTGCTTTGGGTAGGAAAGCAACAGTTTTGTGGGCTCAAGGGATGCTAACTTACTCTGGAAGCACCTTGGCTGGGCTAGAACTCTGTGTTCCTAGCAGCTGTGTAGGGTTCAGAGACCTCATCTCCAAATCTGGCAGGTAAGCTCACCCCTCCCTCTGTGGCAGAAAGAGAGCAGGAGTCAATTTCCCTTCTCATTTCTGTCAGCAGAAGGAAAGGCAGAACTAAGGGGGCATTGTATCATTTGAAATCCCAGTGCATTAACCTGAAGCTAACTCGTGGGCTCATTAGTGGCCAGTCCTTCTGGTATTTCCTGTTTAGACAGAATCTGTGTGAGGGCCTGGTGGGAAGCCAGGAGCTGATCAAGGAGTCCTGACACACCCCAGTGCCAGGCCAGTGGGCAGAACATGTGTAGCATCCACCCTGCATCATGGTAGCCTCTAGCCATGATCCAGTGAGAAGGCCCTGTAGAACCCTGGGGCAAGTGGAATGCTGTGCCTCCCTGAGGATAGAAGACCAAGGTGCACCTTAGCCTCTGGTCTGCCTTAGGATGCCCACAGCTCACATGCTGGAGGGAAGGTTTGCTCTCAGTGATTATCATGAGCATTTATGGGACCACACAGAGCATGAATACACTCTGTTTCAACTTGTATTCTAGTAGCATACCCTGAGGCAAGATACTCTGGGTAAGTGGCTTGTTTAAAAGACAGTGCTAGAAGCCTAGGCCAAGAGGGAAGGCAGGCTGCTCATGAAGGGTACATGAGCAAGCTAGTCATTCCTGCACCGCCCTGGAGTATAAGACCATCATGAAAACAGAGCCAGTGTGGACACATCTTGGAATGATTTTAACCACAGGACAAGGAAATGGAGTATTTACACCCTGACCTCTACATCAGTATGGGCTGAAGGCTACTTCTAGAAGCTTCAGTAGCCCTCTCCAGCTTGGGCCAGCTGCATGGAGGCCCAGGAGAAGAATCTTATGTGATGACTAACTACAAAACCAAAGGTGTTTTTCTGCCCCATCATTGATTAAACACAGATCCAAGCACCAGCAGAGAAATGCTAGCTGCCTCCTAACTAATGCCATAGTTTCCAAAGGAATAAGCTACCAATAAGAAAATAACCAACAATTTGGAAGAATGTTAAGGGCACTCTGCTTGGGAACCAGCCAACCTCCAATTGCATCAGATTGAAGTAAATAGATTTTCTTTCTGGTTCTCTCTCTCTCTCTCTCTCTCTCTCTCTCTCTCTCTCTCTCTCTCTGGGTGCTGTGAATCAAATACAGGGTCACACACATGCTAGACAAGTTATCTGCCACTGAGCTGGACCATGACCCCTTTACAACAACATTCTTGAAATGACAGAGTCTAGAGATGAGAATGGGCAAGTGGCTCCAGGTGCTAGGAACGCGCGCTCGCGCGCGCGCGCGCGCACACACACACACACACACACACACACATACACACAAGTGATCTATTAGTACAGTGACAGACTCTGTTATCTTTGGGGGAAACTAAGCAACAGTACATAGCATCCCTGTGTATTCTTTTCTCTTTAATTGAGATATAACTCATACTCCACAAAATTCACAATTTTCAAGTGTGTAGTCCATGATTTCCCTGCATATTCACAGGCTACGCAACTAGCATCCCCATCTTCACTTAGCACACTTCACTTCCCACTGTAGAGCATGGCTCCTGTGTCTGTGGATCTGTTTAGACTGTTTCCTGTAAATGTGCTCACTCTGTGGCCTTCTCATACATAGCTGTCAAGGTTCACCATGCATGTGTAACCTGTACTAGCACTTCATTCCTTCTCACAGATGGGTTTAGTCTATTCTATGGTGACACCATATTTCAATTTTCTGTCCATCAGTCTGTGTAGCTGGGTTATTTCCATCTTCTGTTACGAGATTCCAGTATTTTTTCTTTTCTTTTTTTTTTTTTTTTTTTTTGGATGCGCACATCTCTTTGTTATACACATAGGAGTGGAATTTCTAGGCCATAGAGTAGCTCTGTTCTTACTTTCTAAAGAACTGACACATTGCTCCCTACAGTGCCTGGTCTACACACTTTCAGCAGTATTTGTCATTTTTCTGGCCATCCCAATGGATATGACTAGGTCCCATAGTGGCCTTCATTTGAGGTGTCAAAAAGTACGTGCTAAGTATCTTCCTGTGTACTCACTGGAGTGTAGTTTTCTGTTCTGATGTTTCTGTTGGTTTCAGGAATATGGCTGAGAGAATCCACTGGGATATGCTCCCTCCTCTTCTATATTTTATAAGATTGAAGGGACTGTCAAATGCTCACTCTTTAAATATCTGCCAGTGGGCAGGAGAGATGGGTCAGTGGTTAAGAGCACTGACTGCTCTTCCAGAGGTTCTGAGTTCCCAGCAACCACATGGTGGCTCACAACCATCCGTAATGGGATCTGATGGCCTCTTCTGGTGTGTCTGAAGAGAGCAATGGTGTACTCATGTACATTAAATAAATAAATCTTAAAAAATAAATCTGCCAGGATTTACTAGGGGCACTATTTCACCATAGGCTTCCCACATGGTTCTTTTCTTTGGACTGGTCTTTTTAGATTTTCCATTTCATTTTGAGTCAGTTTTGGTAATTTGCCCTCCTTGGCATTTATACAGGTCATGTAGGTTATCTAACTTGTTGGTACACAGTCTTATAATCCTCATTTCTCTAAGATAAGTAGTGATAGTCCCTGTGTATTCATTGAAACCTTTGTTTCTTCCTTTATTGTCTAACTAAAGGTTTTTGATTTTGTTGATCTTTTTAAAGACCCAACTTTGGTTCCACTGATTTTTTTTTCTATTGATAATCTTTTTTTTTTCCTGCATCATTTTTACAACTTTCTGGGTCTATAATCATTTTCAAATAAAAAGTTTAAATCTGTGCAGCATGTAATTTTTTGTATTGAGGATATGGTGTGGCCAAGGACAGACAAGTTATCAGTTAAATGGGGGCAGCAGAAAAGCCCAGGTATAGGAAGGAGTGTTTGTTCTGGTGAGACATGCTCTGAGGAGTGACTGGGCAGGAGGGACAGGGTCCCCACACAGTAGGCAGGGAAGCCTCGCTGAGAAAGGGATACTTGGGCTGATATCCAGATGTAGATAATCTGAATCAGTGTGCCCAGAGATATGGGGATGATGGAGGTGGGCACTAAGAAGCAAGCAGGGGGCAGACAGGGTACTGTTGGCCCTATCCACCCAGGTATGAAAGGCAACTGTTATTTGTTGTTATTTTTCTGTGATAGTACTTCTGGAAAGGGTTAACTGAAGAGAAAGACTCTCCCCAAAGTGGGGCCCCAAGATACAACGAAATCTGAGGATCAGGCCATCCTGCCTGCTTCCCCACTATTGCTTTTGCTGATGAGTGCAGATCCTGAAGCTGCCTCCATCCTTCACTGGGCATAGCTTCTGCAGTCTTCCAGCATGACTGAAGAAGACCCCTGGCTCTCTAGGAGTCCTTCAGGCATTCTGCATCCATTTGGGACTACTGTGGCAAACAGTTGCATGGAAGAAGCAGCTACTGGGGTCTTAGCCTCTCTAGTACAGATAGCCACTGCTGGACTCCCCCTCCCCACAATCTGCCCATTGTGTAAATCAATCTAATAAATCCATTCATAATATACACTCTATGGTATTGGGTTCTGTTCCTCTAGAGAGCCCTGACTCGAAGAGAATGAAGTGGAGAGCAAGGAAAGAATATACGAAAGGAAGCCTACTCATAGCCTAGGGACCTGAGAGGGACTGGTTTGATGGAGAAGGGCCAGTATTAGGTCCACTAGGAAGTAGAAACATAGGAGTCTTGGGAGAGCTTGTAAACAACTAGCTGAGAGAGTGGCCTAGTCACATTATAGTCTCAGGACAAAAGAGTATACACTACCTAGTTCTGAACATTTTGGTGAAATATAATGGAAAAGAAATTTCTTTGAAATAAGTATTGGCTTGGAAAATCCCTAATTTCAAAGGTTGTAAGATATGGGAGTGGGTAGCCTAGCAGGTGGAGACACCATTTGCTAAGTAAGCAAAGGAGTCCCTGAGGGGACAAGATATGAGGTGTGGGAAGCTGGTAGGGAAGACCAGACATCCACGGGGCTGGGCATATAAATGTGAACACATTACAATACCATGGGCTAGGGATGGAGAGCGTGGACACAGAGGGGACAGGGATGGAGAGGGTGGACACAGAAGGGACAGGGATGGAGAGGGTGGACACAGAAGGAACAGGGATGGAGAGGGTGGACCCAGAAGGGACAGGGATGGAGAGGGTGGACACAGAAGGGACAGGGATGGAGAGCATGGACACAGAAGGGACAGATATGGAAAGAGTGAACATAGAAAGGCAAAGATAGAGAGGATGGACACAGAAGGGATAGGGATGGGATGACAGACACAGAAGGGAGGGTTTTTCTTTTCTTTGTTTTTGTTTTTCTTTTGTGTGTGTGTGTGTGTGTGTGTGTGTGTGTGTGTGTGTGTGTGTGTGT
>JADRCD010193926.1:0-14246 GCA_019843815.1 Montemys delectorum
TACATACATACATACATACATGTATACATATATATATTTCTAAATGAAAAAGTTACTCAATATGTGTAATGTCATGTGTATCCTTATTTTCAGAGCTGACCAATTGTTACTGGAGAGCCAGTTGCTGAGCTCTTCCCTAGGGAAGACTATTTCTTCTTTAATTGCCTATAGTTCTTTGTATAGGGTTGAGGCACAATAATAATAGTATAGCATGATAACCCTAAGGGTTCAGTAGGCACATATACCTTAGTGGTAGCCAATAGCTCTCTAGTTGATGGAACATCTCAACATGATAGAAATGGTGCCTGGTGCCAGAAACCTAGGCAACTACTCAAGGCTAGTAACATCATGGACCTTGAAGGAGAATCTTCAATTGCCATTATGGTTTCTGCTTCAGTTCTTGCCTCCAGATTCATGCCTTGATGTCCTGCCCTGATTTCTTTAGATGATAGATTATAATGTGGAAGTGAAATAAACCCCTTCTCCCTAACTTTTGCTATCGCTTGTGGTATTTTCTCACAGTAATAGAAACCATAACTAAGATAGCTGTCAAACTAGTTTCACCCAAGCTTGTGGCCTATATTCTGCAATGCATAAGTAGAAATGAAAAGAAATCAACACATAATGGTAAAATTGACAAAAGATGTGTTGTCTTGTATAGTAAAATCTAGAAAAGTTTGTTGTGAGAAGCTGAAGGTTAAAAAAAATGGTTGTATGTCATGAGCATAGAATGGAAGACTAAACATACTTAAGGATCATTTGTTAAAAACATAATCCGTATGTTAATTAAAATCCTAATAGCCTTTTTCTTATAGTAGAAATTAACTGATTATAAATTTATATGTTAATACTCTGAGGAAAACCAGCTGCCATGCTAGGAGGGCATCTAATAGAACACTGGGGAGATATTCACTTGGAGTGGAACTAATTTGGTGATATCAATTTTTTACCCATGCAAGTGAGCAACATCCAGTCTCAGCCAAATGCTCAAATGGGTACAACCAATATTTGATTGAAATCTTATGATAGAGGAGACATGAAATCTTATAAGGGAGAAGCCAGCTGAGACATGTCTGAATTTATGATATATTAATACTGCTGAGATGACAAATGGTTATTACTCTTAGGGAAAAGTTTTGGATTAAGAAGTATGAGGAAAAAGATAAAACAAAAACTAAATAAATATCAAGGTTGCAGAAACAGGTCTTGTGAATGCTTGACTTATGCAAATTTACTAGGGAGCATACAGATTAATTAATAGACATAAATAGATAATAGGTAGATAGTCAAAAATAATAAAATAACCAGAATAATTCAAAAAAAATAAAAATAGCACAACAATATTATATGCCTTTAGTAGCAGTTTTAGTAGACACAGAATTTTTTAGAACAACTAGTCATTTGGACTTTGCATTTGCAATCATAGGTGGATACTGCATAATCAGATAGGAAATTGATTCTTACCAGTGAGGGGTGTTTGTGTGTGTGTGTGTGTGTGTGTGTGTGTGTGTGTGTTATGCTAAGTTAGACAAGCCAGTCAGATAATTGCCTTAGTTAGGGTTACTATTGCAGTGATGAAACACCATGACCAAAGCAACCTGAGGAGGAAAGGGTTTAATTTGTTTACACTTCTACATTGTTATTCATTATTGAAGGAGGTCAGGATAGGAACTCGAACGGTACAGGAACCTAGAAGCAGGAGTTGATGTAGCAGCCATGGAGGAGTGCTGCTTATTGCCTGTTCATCATGACTTGTTCAGCTAGCTTTCTTATAGGGTCCATGACAACCAGCCCAGGTGTGACACCACTCACAGTAGGCTGGACCCTCCCTTATTAATCACTAATTAAGAAAATTCAAGTCTGCCAACAGCCTGACCTTATTAAGACTTTATTTCAATTGTGATTCCCTCGTCTCAAATGGCTTTAGTTTGTGTCAAGTTGATGTAAAATATTAAGTATAACATTCATACCCAGATTACAATTTCTAAAATAATTAGAGTTCCCTGAAAATACAGATTATCAGAATATGCATATATGTCTAAATGACTAGAACTTTAAATATTCAATAGAATTTTCATATCCTAGACTCCCTGAAGAGGATGTTTCTCAATTAGTGAAGTATAGTTTATACTTCAGAAAGCAGCCAAACCAGGAAAATGTGTGCTGTTAGTAAACCAGTAAATTACTCGGCATTCTTCTATTTAAACAAACAGTATATACTCTACATCAGTAAACAAAATATTAATTAGATATTCCTTATAATTAAAATTCCCCTTAAATCTAGAAAGGGCACACAAAAAAATCTTGCTTGCTTGACCAATGTCTTATCTGTGTAAAAAAACACTTATTAATTTGCAGAAATAAAACCAAAGAAGATTATAACCACTTTTCTTCTTAGAGCTGGTCATAATGAAATTCTCTACATTGATGACAGATCATAAGAACTTTATTCCAGAAGGCGTCCTGTCACCCTGTTTCACATCCTCAAGAAAGACTTTTCCAGAGAGACTGGAAAAAAATCTGAATAGACAGTGTGTGTGTGGGTGTGTGCACATGTGTATGTGTTTGAATTACTCATACAATACAATTATGAGTAACGTTGCCTAAAAGGTTCAAGTTCTAAAGGTTTGGTAGGAGGTGCTGTGGACCTTGAGGAGGTGGCACATTACTAAAAGTTCTTGATGATATATCTCTTTACTTTTAAAGTACAGTATGAGCATGTTAATCTTATATCAGTCCATCAGCAGTGCTTCCATCTAGAGCTCAAATAGAAGGTCCAAATAATGAGGTTACCCAATACTGAACTGAAATCTTTATAACTATGAGATATGTCTTAATATGGCTTCATAATATGTCATCTCAAGTATTTCATCTTCAGAATATTATGCTAGTTTTTAGGCAGATTTCTTTCCTCAGTCTGTAATTAAAATTAGATACTTCTCTTTGGGACTAGTCATCATAATTCCACACAGCTGCCCATGCTTCTTTGAACCTAAGTTTAACAATCTATAGTTCACCTTGAGTCTTTGACTTTATTCAGGAATCTTGTGTGATGTGACACGATCAAGTAAGTTTTTAACCTTTATGTAGGAGTGACGGTCATGAGCCTTTTGAATGAACAAAAAAGCTATAACCTCATGCCCATGTTTCTAGTTATAATAGTAAGGAAGTTAATTGTGGGTCCAACACTGTATAAAGCTAGGCTGATTAGCCATCAATATCCAGAATTCCAAGCAATATCATGCAGATGTATGAAATTTCTTCCAAGTTCATATTTTCTATATTTTACATAATGGTTAATGAATTACCCATATGGTCATATTTTCAGGAATAGTTTTTGATTAGTAAAAAAAGTTTTCAAGAAAGATTCAAAGGAAGAACTGACTGACTTACCGATGAAAGTTTTGGTCTAAAATCTGTGAAATAGTAATTGGATGGACTTCCATAGCAATGGTTGTACAACATGGTATTGCTACAAGCAAATTCCTGAAATTGCCCAGGACAACTAGGTATGTTGCCATCATAGAAGCTATTCACAGACTTCCAAGAAAGAAGACAATAATAATGCTGTTTTTAAAAGAGCCATTGTGTGCACATGAGCATGCACATATATGTTAGTGTGCATGCACATGTATGAGTATAGAGGTGGAGGGAAGAGAATGGCCAGAGATTACTCTCGACTGGTTGGCCAGCAAGCCCAAGGAAACATCTTGTCTATGTCTCTGAGTGTTGAGATTACAAGTGTATACCAGCACACCCACCTTCTATATGTAGTTTCTGTGAGTCAAGCTTAGGTTCTTATGTTTGTACAGTAAACACTTTATTGACTATACTTTGAGACCAGCCCTCAAGTACTTTTCTTTCAGTGAATTTTAAAAAAGGCTTCTGCCTCTGAAAGTGAGCAAATAAAACAAAAAACTCAGTTGTGAAAAGGAAGTTTGCTTATTGACTCGGATTTAGTCTTAAATTTGAAGAGAAGTTCCCAAATGATTGATGCCCAGAAAACAGTAGTGGGGGAATTACAAGACTTGTTCCAAGGCTATAATTCCTGTTTTTTAATTGTTGTTGCTTCATATGCTCCTCAATATGAGTGACCAGGATCTAATAAAAGTAGTTAGAAAAAGAACATAAGACATGCAAACTCATACTTTGGAATTCAGAATCAACCTGGGTAGCTCAGTGTAAGATAAAAAAACTATACTGAAACCCCACAGTAAAACCTATGCTTTGTAGGCGGACTTCTCAAATACCACATGGATTGCCTCAGTTGATTGAGATCTCTGTTGAGGCTGCTGATCTTGATTTACTAGGAAATAGGCAAATGATTTCAACCTTATCTTGGGAATTTAAATAATTCATCAAAAGAGGTACCATTATCTTGCCAAAAGTAGTAATGGTAATAACCTTAAAGGTGGTCAAAAGCACCCTAACTGGGCATGTTTAAAGAGAGATTAATAAGTGGCCTATGAAGTCACCAAAATATGTGAAAGATGAGTTCACTCTTAAGCTAACAAAACTGGATGACATTTTCCCCAATGAAAGAAGAAATAGTTAGAGATTTAATCATCTGATACTAACACCTGGCACTCAACAAACCAAGGTGACTATTGAGACTATCATAGAGTCTTCTGTATAGAAAAAGAATAACTAAAGGAATCCAGCTTTGATTCATGCAAGCAGACTGGTATGCAAGCTGATAAAATGAATGAATACTTTACAAGGAATTGAAAATGGTGGCACAGAGAAAACCAGAAATATGTCCAACTGAATGGAAGTAATTTCTCTGATTTGATGATTTCAAGCCAAGAACAATGGATCTTGAGATAAGTAAATTTGACATTGTCCTTATGGGTTAACTTGCATCATGATTTTAAAAATAGCTGTAGCATTTCAAATGCTTACTAACAACTTTGTAATCAACTAGGAAAATTTTAGTATTTTTTGAGATATGTTGTACTAATATTTTCAGTAGTCATCTTAGTTTGTTTAATTCCAGGGAATTTAATTATCATGATTAACTCAACTCTGTTTTTAATTAGGAATTTTTTTCAATGATGTTAGATGCAGAAGAAAATCACATTTCACAAAATTTCCCTATACTTCCATAATGATGAATATACAATGTACTTCCAAGAGTCAGTTTTCTTCTATAATGTGGGATCAGAGATAGATCAATCTCCTAAAGATTCTGGGCAACAAATCTTTATTATCTTGACCATCTCCAGGACCTCTTATTTCACAGGTGAGCAGTAAAATGCAAACTACCCTGTAGGTTGTAGGGGATTCTATAGGAACTGGATGCATATTAACGTTCTACCTCACTGATTAAAAATGCTTACTTTTGTTCTCAATCTCTTTTCAATTTTGGTTGCCAGTTTCCAAAAATTATATATATATATATATATATTTTAATTACGGAGGTTATAATTGCATATAATTGCATCATTTCTCCACTCCCTTTTTTCCCTCCAGACACTGCCATATATCTGTTCTTGTTTTCTTTCAGATTCATAGTTCCTTCATTTAATTGTTGTTATACACATACATGCATATGTATATGTGTTCATGTCTAATGTTGTAACATGTCTCTACAATGTTACTTTATATATCTGTTGTTAGGGATTGCCATTTAATACTTACTGTGTCGTGTTCAACTGCATGTGAGGACTATTTAAGGCACAGAGGACAAATAGGAAGCAGTTGAAAACAAAAGTTCCCATTGTGATGGAAATTCTATTCTAGTAAGAGGGAGAAATGGTCAGTGCACCCAGAACTATGCAAAATATGAGGCCCACTCACTGATGTTAACTAAAAATTAGATAAAAAATTTGAGATATACTGGTCTTTAAATGCCTCTTTGAAAATAAGCAAAGATATTCAAAAGGAAAGGACTTGTTTTTCAGTCTTAAACATCGGAATCAGACTTTGTTTCATCTAGATGCTCCTGGTTAGTCACTCCATCATGGGAGCTTAATCTGAACACATGTATGGAAATAAAATAGATTTCTTTCCAGTTAAATATGATGCCTAGTTGTTAGTTAGCAGTTAGCAACTAGGAACACTGAAAGACAATAAAGAGTCCTTTCTACTTTGATAATGCCACTTGCTATGAGAAAATAAAAGCCAAGATTAACATATAAAACTACCAGTTGGGTGGCTTTCAACATAAATAAGAAGCCATTGTGAAAGTCTTCACTGTTGATATTGTCAACACATCTGACAAAACTTTTATGTAGCATTTCAGGATGAGGTGACCTTTAGTATTGACTAGACTTAAAGATCACATTTTACATTAAAATGCCCATATGGATTGGGCTTGTAAGTTAAAATTCACATAGTTCTATAAATCTAGTGCATATATAAGACATAGGCACTTTTATTTCCCTTACTACTCTTCTAGACTCCTAATACAGAAAATCTTATCAATATAGATATCAAACCTCTATTTTGAAGGTAATATTTAATAATGTTCATGATGTGTGGCTCAACAGAATGAAACCATGAGGTGTTCTCACTCCTTGGACATCTCAGCCACCTGTCAGGCTCTGTTCTTGATGACCACAACACCTGTCTTTAAAGAGTGATGCAAATGAGGAGAATCTATAGTAATTATCTTATACCCCAATCCTGCCTGCCATAACATAATGCATTTGAATTATTATGTGCACCTAGAGAGTACATCATATTAAGGATTTCAGCAAATACCAGAAATCAAAATGATTAATTTTTTTGATAACAAACTTAGGTAGAGACAGCTTTAGGGAGGTTTTATAATAGGCTATCTTGAAGTTTTATTGTGGTGGTTTCTTAGTGTGGATGTTTGATATGTCCAGGTTGCACATTTTAATGAATATTGGTTGTTTAAATTATTTTTGAGGCAACAAAGAAGAGTGTATAACCATATATTCAGTCAGTCCAGATGTACAAGGATATTAGAGAAACTTGAAACTGTGTGTTGGGGTTCCAGCATTATAAACCTGTGTAAGTCAATTCAGTTCTAATAAATGTAATTGAAACATTTAAAACAAAGCTTGGGAATACACTGGCGGAAGTGTTAATGTGCTGAGTACCTTCTTACATTGAAAGTGTATGTGCTTGTTAAGGCAAGTGACTGTAGCATATAGACATTAAGAGAGATCTGATTTACAAGATAAAAGGGGATGTGATAAACATAATTAAGTTTTCCTAGATTGTAATCATAAAACTGGTCCAGTGAGAGTTTGAAATGGGAATGTGTTGATTGGAGATATAAAGTTTGACTAGACTTTAATAAAGTAAGTTCTGAGAACTGAGTTTCAGAATAGTTAAACAGTGATTTGACAGGTGCCCTGTGTTTCTAGTAGATGCCCTTCAGTTGTGGAATTGTGGATGGAGAGAACATTTTTTTCTAAGAGAGCAGAAATAGGGTGGGAAAATGCCTGCTTATAGTCTTGGGACTTGGGGAGAAGAAGGAGTATCAGAATTTAAGTAATCATTAGCTATATATCCTGTTTTTGGGTACCGTGAGATGCACGAAACCCTGTCGCTGAAAAAAAAAAGAGAAAATTTCCCAAGAGGTAAAACAATTGTAGAGAATGAATGAATATTGAAATTAAGAAGATACAAATGTCTTTGTACATATAATGATAAAATCATTGTGAAACAATAAAAAGATATGATACTAAAATAATACCCATCAATTGTATTCCAATTGAAAGAGAAAAGCACTTTCATTGTAGAGGAGTCCTTATTTCATAATCAGTACTGGATTTCAATAGTGGGATGGCTACATATTTAATCATGGTGGCATCCAATATAAAGTGCAAAACATGACCTTGTATGTGATTCGGTAAAAATATGTACTAATGTAAATGATATTTCTATCTTTAAAATTCTTCTTACAAGAATTGTACTAGACACACACACACAAAAAAAGTGATACAGGAAAAAAATTATACTGAAAGAAATCTCCCAATGATCTTACTGTGTATGTGTATGTGTGAGTGTGTGACATGTGTGTGTGTGTGTGTGTGTGTGTGTGTGTGGTTTTGTGAGCAAGGGTGCAAATGTATAGGTGGTGTATGTGGAGGCTGGAGGACAACCTTAGAAGTTTGTTCCTTGCTACATCCAGGACCACTTTGTTGTTTTCCACTGTGAGAAGGCAAGATGTACTACAAATTTCAAGCAATTCTCATGTCTCTGCCTCCCATCTTGCCATAAGATCATTACTGTTACTGATATGTGCTGTCATGCCTGGCATTATGTGGGTTCTGGGTATTTCAACTCAGCTCCTCATGCTGATACAAGCAAGCTGCTTGCCTACAGCTCCAAAGTTTTTAGCTTTTGGTGTTTATACTCCCATTTTATGCTGTCCTGGTGAGTTCAGGTTCGATGTGGTAACTTATCGAAGTAAAATTCAATGAAGGTGATGGCCTTCAACTTTTGGGACTTGATTACAAAAGCTCTACTTCCCATCTTTCCTGCCCTTCATTGTTTTTTGCCCTGTCATTTCATGCCACTAATGAAAGCCACCTGCCAGTTGTCATTTGCCTTGTGAAGAATCCTACTGAGCAATAACCCCAGGAAATTTCCCTGTAAATATCTACTAAGAACTGAGAAGCTCAGCCCAAGGCTCCATAAAGAAGTGAATCCTGCCAACACTCCTGGGATTTATTTGGAAGAGAACCTCATTTAGCAAGCCTTTTGTCCAGATCCCTGTTGCAGGGAATCCGAGCTAACCAATGTTGTTTTAAGATGAAATATGCTGGGAAAGATGTGTTACACAGCAGTAGCTAACAGAAGCCAAGAGATACCACAGGCAACTCTGCAAGGAAATGTAGAAAATGGAACAATCTACCAAGCATTTGCCTTGCATTCTTTTTTATATTAAATATTTTCTTTATTTACATTTCAAATGATATCTCCTCTCCAGGTTTCCCCTCTGAAAAACAAAGCAAAACAAAAAACCCTGTTCCCTCCCCTCTCCCCCTGCCTTACATTCTTCATCAACACAAAGGATCAGTCTCAAAGGACTGTCAAGCCTTGGGAGAAATACAGTAAAACATAGAGATTTGGTTGCATAGAATAAAGACAAAAGGCATAGGGAAGTTAGATATGGATTGACTATTGAACTATAGTAAATAATTATTTCTATTGTTATATTGTTATTTTGACCTCATGAAACAGTTCTTTATCTCAAGTAGATATAAATATTTTAGTCTGATAGGATATATTTTCCATAAAGTACTTTGTACTTTACTATTGTCAAAACAGAAGTATTTGTTTCTGTTAACTGTATTCCTAACAAGCTGTCAGCATAGAATAAACCTAAAGAACACTCTTCACTCTTGTGATAGTCACAAATGATGCATCATAATTCTATATGAGGTGGCTTGCTTTTAGCTAAGTGGGTTATGATAAATTCATATTGGAAAGACTAATTTATATGAAATATAAACACTTCACCAGGATGAGAGTTATTATGTCTTACTACCATTCCATAAAAATGAAGCTTAAATATTCAGGTGGACCTGATGACATAAATACCTTCAAAAAAAGCTCCTTTGTAGATTCCATGGTTCCCATCCCCCCCCATAATACCCTGGCATAGCTACCTTTACCTGTTGAGGTTATGTCATAGAATCTGTTTTAGGTTAAAATTTTTATTTTGGGGATATAAGAATAGGAATTTCCAAAGTTTATGGGGAAAAAGTCCTTGAAGAATTTGGTTGAAAATTGTTTGTGTTGCAATAGATCACTTGATAAGCATATCACAGGGGAAAGTATATGTTTCTTGTCCTTTCTTTCTTTTTTTTTTTTTATTCTGTACTTTATACTTGTGGGTTTCTTGACCGTGGTACCTGTGTGTGGAGACCAGTGGTGCTATCTGGTGTCTGCCTCTATGGCTCCCTATCTTGTTTATTGTAATAGAGTATCTCTTTCCTTACAGTGTTAGAGTTAGAGCTATGTATCATTGTGCTCAGCTTTTACAAGGTAGCTGAACTACTTTGAACGTTTTCGTTCCTCTGGCTTTTCTAGAAGTTCAATAAAAATAAAAACATTAAAACAAAGAATACAAATATCCATTACTACATTGATCAGCCTTATCTGGTGGGTGTAATTTTTTTTCCCTCTCATATTGCCATTAGAGTGAACAAGACATACACTTTGTTTTTACTCCCATCTAGGTTTGTGCTCCAAGCCTTGTTTCTTTGGCCTCATCAAGAACAACAGTTTCTCTGCCCCCTTTCTGCATCATTGGTTTCCCTGCCTCTACCATTCAATGCTAATCAAAACTTCAGGAAGGTCGGACCAGCCTGGAGGCACAGGCCTCAGGAACTGCAGGGGAGTTGCAGGGCTCCAGGGACAGAATTCTCTCAGCTTCCAAGTGCCCCTTCTCTGCTAGTGGAGGACTTGCCTCCAGGGCTTGCTTCAGCCCAGAGACTCAGGTGAGATCTGCCATTTTCTCTCCAGTGACTTTCTAAGGCAAGACCAGCTGGGAGGTACAGGCCTCAGGAGTCAAAGGGGAGTTGCAGGACAGCAGGGACAGGACAAGCTCTAATCAGAGACACCAAGAACATCTAACACCAGAGATCAAGAGATGGCAAAAGGCAAACGCAAGAATCCTACCAACAGAAACCAAGACTGCTTGGCTTCATCAGAACCTAGTACTCCCACCACAGCAAGCCCTGGATATCCCAAAACACCGGAAAAGCAAGATTTCGATCTAAAAACATATCTCATAATACTGATAGAGGAATTTAAGAAAGAGATGAATAACTCCCTTAAAGAAATACAGGAGAAAACAGATAAAGAAGTACAAGCCCTTAAGGAGGAAACAAAAAAATCCCATAAAGAATTACAGGAGATCACAAGTAGACAAGTAGAAGCCCTTAAAGAGCAAACTCAAAAATCCCTTAAGGAATTGCAGGAAAACACAAACAGGTGAAGGAATTGAGTAAAACCATTCAGGACCTAAAAATGGAAGTAGAAACAATGAAGAAATCACAAAAAGAGACAACCCTGGAGTTAGAAATCTTAGGAAAAAAATCAGGAAACATAGATGCAAGCATCACCAACAGAATACAAGAGATAGAAGAGAGAATCTCAGGGGCAGAAGATAACATAGATAACATTGACAGAACAGGCGAAGAAAATGCAAAATGCAAAAAGACCCTAACCCAAAACATCCAGGAAATCTAGGACACAATGAGAAGACCAAACCTAAGGATAATAGGTATAGAAGAGAGTGAAGACCTCCAACTTAAAGGGTCAGTAAATATCTTCAACAAAATTATAGAAGAAAACTTCCCTAACCTAAAGAAAGAGATGCCCATGAACATACAAGAAGCCTATAGAACTCCAAATAGACTGGACCAGAAAAGAAATTCCTTCAGTCACATAATAATCAAAACACCAAAGAATACTAAAAGCAGTGAGGGGAAAAGGTCAAGTAACATATAAAGGCAGACCTATCAGAATTATACCAGATTTCTCACCAGAGACTATGAAAGCTAGAAGATCCTGAGCAGATGTCATACAGACCCTAAGAGAACACAAATGCCAGCCTAGACTACTATACCCAGAAAAATTATCAATCATCATAGATGGAGAAATCAAAGTATTCCATGACAAAACCAAATTCACACAATATGTTTCCACAAATCCAGCCCTTCAAAGGGTAATAAATGGAAAACTCCAACACAAGGAGGGGAACTACATCCCAGAAAAAGCAAAAATGTAATCTTCCAGCAAAACTAAAAAAAGATAGAGACATGAACGGAATGCCAGCTCTAACTACAAAACTAACAGGAAGCAACAATTACTTTTCCTTAATATCTATTAACATCAATGGACTCAACTCACCAATAAAAAGACATAGACTATCAGATTGAGTACGTAAACAAGACCCAACATTTTGCTGCATACAGGAAACCCACCTCAGTGACAAAGACAGACACTACCTCAGAAAACAAGGCTGGAAAACAATTCTCCAAGCCAATGATCCCAAGAAAAAAGCTGGAGTAGCCATCCTAATATCGAATAAAATTGACTTTCACCCTAAAGTGATCAAAAAAGATAAGGAGGGATACTTCATATTCATCAAAGGTATGATCTAACAAGATAAACTCTATGCTCCAAATGCAAGGGCAACTACATTCATAAAAGAAACTTTACTAAAGCTCAAAGCACACATTACACTGCACACAATAGTTGTGGGAGATTTCAACACCCGACTCTCTGCAATGGACAGATCATGGAAACAGAAACTAAACAAGGACACAGTAAGACTAACAGAAGTTATGAAACAGATGGATTTAACAGATATCTACAGAACTTTTTATCCTAAAACAAAAGGATATATCTTCTTCTCAGCACCTCATGGTACCTTCTCCAAAATTGACCATATAATTGGTCACAAATCAGGCCTCAACAAATACAAGAAGACTGAAATAATTCCTTGTATCCTATCAGATCACCATGGTCTAAGGCTGCTCCTCAATAACAACATAAACAATAGAATGCCTACATACACGAGGAAGTTTAACAACACTCTACTCAATGATAATTTGGTCAAGGAAGAAATAAAGAAAGAAATTAAAGACTTTCTAGAGTTTAATGAAAATGAAGCCACAACATACCCAAACGTATGGGACACAATGAAAACCATCCTAAGAGGAAAATTCATAGCTTTAATTGCCTCCAAAAAGAAACTGGAGAGAGCATACACCAGCAATTTGACAGCACAACTGAAAGCTCTAGAACAAAAAGAAGCAAATTCACCCAAGAGGTGTCAAAGACAGGAAATAATCAAACTTAGGGCTGAAATCAACCAAATAGAAACAAAAAGAACTGTACAAAGAATCAACCAAACCAGTAGCTGGTTCTTTGGGAAAGTCAACAAAATAGATAAACCCTTAGCTAGACTAACTAGAGGGCACAGAGATAGTTTACTAATTAACAAGATAAGAAATCAAAAAGGAGACATAACAACAGACACTGAGGAAATCCAAAATATCATGAGATTCTACTACAAAAGCCTATACTTGACAAAACTGGAAAACATGGATGAAATGGACAATTTTCTAGACAGGTACCAGGTACCAAAGTTAAATCAGGATCAGATCAATGATCTAAACAGTCCCATATCTGCTAATGAAATAGAAACAGTCATTAATGGTCTCCCAACCAAAAAAACCCCAGGACCAGATGGTTTTAGTGCAGAATTTTATCAAAACTTCAAAGAAGTCTTAATACCAATATTCCTCAAATTATTCAACAAAACAGAAACAGAAGGTACTATACCCAATTCATTCTATGAAGACAACAAAGACCTAACAAAGAAAGAAAATTTGAGACCAATTTCCCTTATGAATATCGATGCAAAAATACTCAACAAAGTTCTTGCAAACCGAGTCAAAGAACACATCAAAACGATCATTCACCATGATCAAGTAGGCTTCAACTCAGGGATGTAGGGATGGTTCAATATATGGAAATCCATCAATGTAATTCACTGCATAAACAAACTCAAAGAAAAAAACCATATGATCATCTCACTAGATGCTGAGAAAGCATTTGACAAAATCCAACATCCCTTCATGATAAAAGTCTTGGAAAGATCAGGAATTCAAGGCCCATACTTGAACATAGTAAAAGCAATATACAGGAAACCAATAGTCAACATCAAACTAAATGGAGAGAAACTTGAAGCAATCCCACTAAAATTAGGGACTAGGCAAGGATACTCACTCTCTCCCTACCTATTCAATATTGTACTTGAAGTTCTAGCCAGAGTAATTAGGCAACAAAGGGAGATCAAAGGTATATGAATTGGAAAGGAAGAAGTCAAATTATCACTATTTGCTGATGATATGATAGTATAGTTAAGTGACCTCAAAAATTCCAACAGAGAGTTCCTAAACCTGATAAACAACTTCAGCAAAGTAGCTGGATATAAAATTAACTCAAGGAAATCAGAGGCCTTCCTCTACTCAAAGGATAAACAGGCAGAGAAAGAAATTAGGGAAACAACACCCTTTACAATAGTTACAAATAATATAAAATACCTCGGTGTAACTCTAACTAAGCAAGTAAAAGATCTGTTTGACAAGAGCTTCAAGTCTCTGAAGAAGGAAATCGAAGATCAGAAAATGGAAAGATCTCCCATGCTCATGGATTGGCAGGATTAATATAGTAAAAATGGCCATCTTACCGAAGGCAATCTACAGATTCAATGCAATCCCCATCAAAATTCCAACTCAATT